>CAUYON010035605.1:0-13419 GCA_963573935.1 Arctocebus calabarensis
AGTTTCATAAGTCTTAAGTTTAAATCTTTAATCCAGTGAGAGTCTATTTTAGTTAACGGTGAAAGGTATGGGTTCAATTTCAGTTTTCCCAGCCAGTTCACCCAGCACCATTTGTTAAATAGGGAACCTTTTCCCCACTGAATGTTTTTAATTGGCTTTCAAAGAGCAAACAGTGGTATGGAGCTGGGTTCATCTCTTGGTTCTCAATTCTGTTCCATACATCTATCTCTCTGTTTTTGTGCCAGTATCACGCTGTTTTGATTACTATCGATTTAAAATATAGTCTGAGGTCTGGTAGTGTGATTCCTCCTGCTTTGTTTTTATTTCTGAGTAACGTCTTGGCTATTCGAGGTTTTGTATGATTCCGTATAAAATAAAGTAGTATTTTTTTGAGATCTTTCAAGTATGACAACAGAGCTTTAATAAGGATTGCATTAAAATTGTATATTGCTTTGTGTAGTATGGACATTTTAACAATGTTGATTCTTCCCACCCATGAGCATGGTATGTTTTTCCATTTCTTAACATCTTCAGCTATTTCTTTTCTTAGAGTTTCATAGTTACCTTTATGGACAACTTTCACGTCCTTTGTTAGGTAAACTCCCAAATATTTCATTTTCTTTGGCACTACTGTGAAAGGAATAGAAACCTTGACTGTTTTTTCAACTTGTCGGTATATATAAAGGCTACAGATTTATGAGTGTTGATTTTGTAACCTGAGATGCTGCTGTATTCCGTGATCACTTCTAAGAGTTTTGTAGAAGAATCCCTGGTGTTTTCCAGATATACAATCATATCTGTTTGCATTGTTCAACATATCTCAATGTGAAATTATGATCCTTCAAAATCTTTCATTATTTTCTACCTTTCTAAAACTTCTTTGCAGTACAATTCAAAATATTTGTAATTAGTAAAGGATTTCACAGATGTAAATTTACTTAGTGCTGGGGGCCAATTCAATTAACTAAGAATTTACTTTCAAATTATTACCAGTTGAATCAATGGAGTATGATAGTTTCCCCTTTGATTTCTACTTTCTGGGGACAAGATGTGGATAGAAACATTGCAAGACTAGTTACATTTTAAAAAGAAAGTGTATTCTTCCTCTCTTTTTTACACATTAGTAGGCCAAAGGGATTTATTTGTATTTTACAAAGAAGGGGCTACTGATTACATTATAAGGGGATACAATGTGAACTGTTTCTGTGCAAGATGCCAGAAGAGTTCTTTAGTTGATGGCGGGCCCACCCTACCTTCAGTTCCTCCTATGTTTTAGAGAAAGCACGTAGATAATACCACACTAACATTGCCTGTTCTTGGTTAAATCTCTCTGGCAATACCCATTATAAAAACTCCTAAAATTGCCACACTTCACTCAGTTAGCGTGTTAACAGTTCTATGTTCAAATACTACTTTCCTGCTTATTTTTTAACATCCGTACAAAAATTTTTAAATGTGTTTGATGTCATTATTGACTATCATTTGCTTTCTCTGTTTGAGTTCTTTGAATGACAATTGAACACTGGGATGAATACCTTCTTTTTCATTACAATTTCACACTCACTTGTGGCATCCACAGTATACTCTACAACAGGTGGAAATGCTTTGGCATTACAACCACCTATCATAGAGATATTTTTAGAAAAAATATAATATCTGGTTATTATTATGGGTAATTTCAGGATTTTAAGAACACTTAAATTCTTTTTTATTTATTTATGTATTTATTTTTGTGACAGGTTTCCTCTCCATCACCTAGGTTGGAGTGCAGTGGACCAGTTATAGCTCATTGTAGCCTTGAACTCCTGGTCTTATGCTATCATTCTGTGTTACCCTCCCAAGTAGCTGCGACTATAGGTTTATGTTACCACATCCACCAGGCTTATTTATTCATTTATGTATTTTTATAGAGCTCAGGGTCTCACTATGTTGTTGTGGCTAGTCTCAAACCCCTGGCGTCAAGTGGCCCTCTTGCCTCACCTTCACAAACTGCTAGGATTACAGGTGTGAGCTACAGTGCCCCACCTTAACCCTGCCTAAATTATACGTTTCTAGCTGGTAGTAAAATAATAGAAGACATTGATGCAGGACAGGTGGTGCCACAATCTGCTGCCTTAGCCCTGACAGTGTTGATGCAGGGGCAGGAGAAACCAGCTTGCTGGAAAGGCCAGACAACTGCAGAGGGAGACACTGGCGCCTTGCTGTCTCCTCCCCAAGTACTTCTAGCTGGTCAATTTCATGGATGACTTCTTGCTGTCTTCTTATGTGAGTTTCCAGGGCCTCAGAGTTCAGAACCTTACTGCTGATTGGACAACTGACTGTAACTGAGGCCACTCCCTAAAAGTCAACATTGAGTTTCCCAGCAAAATAATCCCCTGTAACTATATAAACCCCTGAGCCAAGAGCCTGCGACAGAGTTCAAAGAGAGAGCAGGAGAGCTTGTTCTCCTCCTGGGTTCTCCCTGCTAGGAGCTTTGGTTTTTTTGAAAGTTGTAAGTTTTGTTCCTGTGAATAAACCCTGTCTTACCACTGATCCTGTGGTCCATGGATTCATTCTTCTAATCCCTGAGACTAAGAACCTGAAACACCAGTACCACCACAGTGTATGATTAAGACACCTTAATAATGTTAGCGCTAGTTAATTTTAGGGATTTCATAGGTCATATTGGGCCAATTATTCCTAGTCATTGCTTAGGTACTACATGTGTAAAAATTAATCTAAATCTGACCACTTTGGGTAGAAAAAGATAGAAGAGGTATTAAAAATAGAATCAGAAAATAGACTTTATTTATTTCTACTGCCCTGAAAATGATTTGATCTAACTTCAGGCTAGATGAAAACCAGACCCATTTTGGAATTTTGGCCCCAAACTAGCCTGAGACAGAGACCCACTCAATGAAGAAACAATTAATCTGCTCAGGTACTGACATTTGTAACAAGAGACCTATTTATTATGTAGGTCTATTTCTATTTTATAATAGAAAGGCTTTAACATTCTTAGCATACCTACTTTATGAAGGAAAGTTATAAGTTGCCAACCATTTATGTCCAGAAATGTTCTGACCCATCTTATAGGTGTCTACACTTTGCTTATATATGAAACTTCATTTTATGGTTATTTAAATGTGCCTTGAATGTGTGTAATTCATTATTTGGAGGTAATCTTTACTTAGGATGAGTGTATATCTGTAGGTATGGGGTTCACATAAAACATGCTGAAGTATTATCTCACCAGACTATGTCATAGATGTTTTTTCTATTACTGATGAAAGACTTAGGGTTGCTAATTCATCATTTTTTTAACCTGTGATGAAGTATGACTTTATAGCATTTCTTTGCTCTGCTTCTATATATGTACAAATATATATGTGTATATACACATACATAGTTTTGTTTCATTTTGTTTTCTTTCCTTGAGACTGGGTCTCATTTTGTGTTTTTGGTGCAGTACCGTGGTATTATAGCTCACAGTGATACCAGAATTTTGTCTTCAGTCCCTCATGGTTGCCAAATATGATACTGGAGTTTTGGGTTCTTGGTCTCCGTCATTCAAAGAATGAATCCACGGACCACAAATCAGTGGTAAGACAAGATTTATTTACAGAAACAAAGAATACAAAAAAATGCCAAAGCTCCTGTCAGAGAGGACCCAGGTCGGGGAACAAACTCTCTTCCTCTCTGCCTGTCTCCAGGCTCTCTGCTCAGGGGTATACATAGTCTCAGGGGTTATATTTGCTAGAAGTCAGTGGCTACATTTAGGGTCTGGATCCTCTAACGTTACAGTCAGTTTTCCATTTAGCAGCAAGGGGCTGGACTTTCAGGCCTTGGAAACATACACAAAATTGACCAGGTCATGAAATTGACCAGCCCTAGAGAAGGTGGGGTTTCCCTTCAGGCAGAAGTTCACAGGGAAGGAGACACCAAGGCCAGAGTGTCTTCCTTGAAGCTGTCTGGCCCCTCCAGTTACTGGAGCCTCCTAGGGCGCCCCCTGCTTACCCTCCAGCCCGCTGGTTCCTCTGCTGGCTAGTGCTTCACCAACACCAACAGGGCTAAGGCAGCAGGTCCTGGTGCTACCTGTCCTGTATCAATAGCAACCTCAAATTCTTGGGCTCAAGAGATCCTTTTGCCTAAGCCTCCCAAGTAGCTGGGGCTCCAGGTACCCACTACAATGCCTGACTATTTTTAGGGACAGAATCTTTCTCTAGTGCAGGGCTAGTCTTGAACTTTGGAGCTCAGGCAATCTACCCACCTCTGTCTCCCAGAGTGCTTAGATTACAAGCATGAGCCACCATGCCTGGTCTGCTTAAATATATTTTTTAAAGTATATTTCAGCATTCCTGAGATACTTTACTAAGAAGAATATTTTCCAGGTCCATCGTGTAAACATAAAATAGGTAAAGCCTCCATCTTTTTTTTAATGCTGCATACTATGGTATACATACACGACAATTTATTAATCCATTCATAGGTTGATGGGCATTTGGGCTTCTTCCGTGACTTGGCAGTTATGAATTGAGCTGCAATGAACAATCTGGTGCAAATATCTTTGTTGCAGAGTGATTTTTGGTCTTTTGGATAGACACCTAGTAGAGGAATTGCAGGATCAAACAGCAGGTCTAAATTTAGATCTCTGAGTGTTCTCCAAACTTCTTTCCAAAAGGAACATACTAGCTTGCATTCCCACCAGCAGTGCAGGGGTGTTCTCTTTTCTCCACATCCATGCCAACATCTGCAGTTTTGGGATTTTGTGACGTGGGCTACTCTTATTGCAGTTAGATGATACCACAAAGTGGTTTTGGTTTGTATTTCTCCAATGATTAAAGATGATGAGCATTTTTTCATGTGTATGCAGACCCTGCACCTGTCTTCTTCAGAGAAGCTTCTGTTCTTGTCTCTTGCCCACAATGAAATGGGATCATTTGTTTTTTTTCTTAGTAATAAGTTTGAGTTCTCTGTGGATTCTGGTTATTGGACCTTTGTTAGAAACATAACCTGCAAATATCCTCTCCCATTCTGAAAAAAATAGCCAATGTACTCTGTATTATTATGAAAGAAATTTATAATCTCTCACACTTTCATATGAAAGATGAATCACAACTATATCTCAGGATGAAGGAGAGAGGGGAGGGAGATTTGAAGGAAAGGGGGTAGTTTGATAGAGAAAGGGTAAACGGTGGGACCACATCTATGGAGCATATTGCAAGAGTACAAGTCAAATCTATCAAGTATAGAACCCAAATGTCTTAAGACAGTGATTAAGTAAATGAGGTAAAAGCAATGTTAATTAGTTGGATGTAAGCACTTCGATTTGTACAAATAATCAACACATGGAATCCCACACAGGCATAAATGTATTCATGATCTATGTATATATGATTTAATAAAAGGTAAAAATAAAAAAAATGCACATGAACTTTATGAAAAAAAAGAAGTATATTTTTGTTTTATATTTTATTTGCCCCACCTGATAAGTTTGATTTGTAAGGAGCATATAGCTTTACTGCTCAGTGATTTTCTTTTTTTTAATTGCAAGACTTAAAAAAAGAGTTTTGTGTGACTCATTGATGGATTATGATGTAAAGGACCTAAAAGTTTAAGATGTTGAAATAAAATATTTACATAGTGTCACCATCAAATATGAAACAGTATGTTGAATAGTATTTGTTTTTATATAGTAGTGCAAATTGGTAGCATATGAAAATGTGGTCATTTCATACAAAAAGAACTTTTCGTTAAGACTTTCATGCAGTAGATATATCTTTTGATATATACAGTTAAATATAAAGAAATATTCCTTTATTTTTCTATCAAATTAAATTTGATTAAAATCTTTGCAGTGTCACTGTGTGATTTAAAATAAAAATAAAAAAAGACACATCCTCTTATACACGAATTCAATCCTGTTATCTTTGATAGGGAAGAATAGGGTCCTTTTGTAGAGAAGTACCTACAATAGGTGGTGTAATAGCTGATTTTCTGTGTCAATTTCTTGAGACATGAAGGTTTCCCAGATATCTGGCTAAATATTATTGTGGATGAGTCTGAGAGGCACTCTAGATGAGAGTAGTGTTGGACTTGGTAGACTGACTAAAGCAGATTGCCTTCCCAGTGGGAGTTGACCTCATCAAATCGATTGGAGGCTTGAATAAAACAAAAGGCAAGGTAAGAGAAAATTTGTTCTCCCTGCCTGTTTTCAGGCTGGGATGTCGGTATTCTCCTGTCCTCAACCTCCCTGCTTCTCAAGACCTTTAGACCCGCTTGATTCAATACCACTGGCTTTCTAACTCTCAGGCCTTTGAATTACACCACCAGTTTTCCTGCCTCTCCAGTTTGCTGAAGACAGAGCTTAGGACTTCTCAGCTTCCATAATCATATGAAGCAGTACCTCCTAATAATGTAATATATCTCATCCTAGATAAACAGATAGACCATGCTGGCTCACTCTCTTTCTGGAGAACCCTGACTAATATATATGGAAAGTTTCTTTTTTTCTTCATTCACATAATTGTAATCATTAATTAAAACTTCATTTCTCAAGTTCATGTGGCCTTTTGAAGACATTACTCACTCGTTTCAGGAAAAAGAACTCCTATCAGTGTGGGGAATTTCAGTCTGAAGTCCTGCCTTCCTGAGTGCACCCTGCTGCTTTCCCTTCTGAGGACTTGATGGTCTCAGGGGCTAAACACAGAATGCCAAGGTATTTTGAATTTCAGATGCATAGCATAAGTTTTTAACATAATTATGTTAAGAATATAGCATAAGGGCTCAGTGCCTGTGGCTCAGTGGGCTAAGGCGCCAGCCACTACACCTGAGCTGGCGTGTTTGAATCCAGCGTGGGCCGGCCAAACAACAATGATGGCTGCAACCAAAAAATGGCCAGGTGTTGTGGCGGGTGCCTGTAGTCCCAGCTACTTGGGAGGTGGAGGCAGGAGACTAGCTTGAGCCCAGAAATTGAAGGTTGCTATGAGCAGTGATGCCATGGCACTCTATCCAGGGTGACAGCTTGAGGCTCTGTCAAAAAAAAAAAAAAAATATATATATATATATAGCATAAGGTATACTAAAAATATATCCCTTGATTATTAGAATTTCAAATTTAACTGGCTGTCCTGTATTTTTATTTGCAAATCCTGCCAACCCTACCTGGGATATGGGGAGTGAGTGGTATAGATCCCCACTGGGTTCAGAAATTAAGATACCATATTCTTCTGAGATTAGGGACAAAACCCATCCCTCTATTATCTCTGCCTTCCAGGTAAGCATTCCCTTCTGCAACACAGGACTAATACTTCTAGATCCATTAATGCCAAGTTGATGACTATAAATGCCTGCAGATTCCACAATGTAACATGTACAACTGTAGTAAGCTGAGGGGTGATGATGGTAAACTGTTAAAAATGATCTAAACAGAGGCAGTTGGTACTCAGCTCCAGCCAGGTACATCCAGTGAATATGGATCTAGTGTTTCTGGATTTTCTAAAATTCAAATACAAATTGTTTTAGGGAAAATCTATTAATACATAAGTGTTAGCAACACATTGAAATAACTTAAAGAATAAAATAAATAATCAGGAAATTACATTCAGCCCAAAGACTATCACTTTTCGACCTTCAGTGCAGACTTTTACCTAAGAGAGCAAGCAAGATTGTCTCCAAGCTGCTTCAGTTTACAGTCCTACAACAGAAACCTCACCTGAGTTGGGAGGACCCAGAAACCCATTATAAAACAAAGCACAAATACAAAGCAATACATATTACTACCTGAATGCCTTCACATAACAGTTTGATGAATTATCATATACAGGACTCACTAAATTCGAAATTTGAAAATGATTCATGTAGCATTAAAAGTATTATTTCAAAATTGGTTAGTACTTGTTTTATAGACCTAGAGGAAATCAACAGTATTTCAATGTTCAAACAATGTCCCAGAAAGTCTGTCTATTTTGAAGGACTTGTAAGCTTATAAAACAAGATAAAATAAAAATATGTTACCTTAGGTTTACATTAAACATGCAACCATCTTTTTGATTCAATAAAATGTAATTTTTGTTTTCATTTATGTATCATGATGGGCATAATTTCTTATATTTATGAATAATTTTGAAGGCTTTTTAAATATAAAATGACATTTGTTTATATAGTAACATTGGATTCAGAATAAATTTCTGCCTGTGTTGTATGTTCCTCTGATATATGGCAAATAGTAGCAGCTGCTTTCCTTTAAATGCAAATGAGATAAATCCAATTTTCTATGTAGATTCTAATCATTACCTTTGGTAATTTGGCATAATGAGCAAGTATTTCTTAGTAGTTATCTTATTTTTAATTTTAAGGTAAACAATATTAAAGAAACTAAGTGAATTATTTTCAAAAAATGGAGAATGACTGGTTAAATATTTATGCATATTTACAATCCTACTCTGACAGCCAATATTTAAAACAGACCTCAACCAGCACTACAAAGTAAACTAATAACATACATTCAAAGTCAATTGACTTTTCTCTTCTTCAGTATGAGGCAAAGATTTACTTAAAGAGAATCAATATCTAGTAAAGAGGATAATGACTTGGCAACCCATACAACAGTGACATAAAAAGAACAATTATATGTTTAAACTCAAAGTGCAATTTAATTCTTTTGTATTTTTATCAACATCATTGGGTTCAGATTTCTTGCGAGAGAAAGGTAAGTGAACAGGTTATTACAAACTTCCCTTGTAAGTTGGAAGGGAGGGCACTGGTGCTGTCGGAGTACATTGGAGGGGTATGAAATACAAACGTTGTCTCTAATTGTTGTGATGCAATCTACTGTTAATTTATCTGAAGAGAACATCTCTCTGGGGTGTGGACTGTTGAAAATGCTTTAAGACACTCAGGAGGAATAATTAGGATGTGTAAGTCTGTGTCTATAGCACAGGTCAAGAATATATTTATTAGACATGCTGGGATACATTTATATTATAAAAAAGAGGGCTGTTAAAGTTTACACTGGGACATCAGCATTAATATGAAATGCCCCAGGGAAAGTAGGATATCCAGTCACTTTGTGGATGTTCACATTCGATTCCTAATAAGCTCCAGCAAAAGTAAATAACTCATTCCTTGATGCCAGATTTAGTCTCTGTTTTACAACAAAATGGCTAGTTTGAAATCTGACACTTAATTATATTATTCCATTATTACCTGGGGGAAGGTCACTTTCAACAATCTTTGATATTCAATTTTAGTCAGAATATTAAACACTTGTAAGGTGGTCAGAAGGTTATTTCCAGCTGAAGATCAGGGTAAAATTTCCTCATCTTAGGGGACATTGACTGTGTAGTAGTTCGTTTTTTTAGAGCTCGATCAGATCTCAAGGACTGCTTGTTTCAGACGTCTACAAAATGTAACCTCACTCTTGGAATCCTCCCCATTCAATCTTAAGGAGTTGATGTAAATACGTAAAGGTAGTCAAGGCTATAAAAGAAAGAAGAATTTCCTGGCTTGGACTAATTGAGGGAAGGAAATAAGTAAGACAAAACTGTTATCTGGGTTAGGAAAAGACTCTGCTAGTTCTTCATATACATCTCTGCCATTTAATGCATGTGACCACTATAATAGAAATTGTTTTATGCATTTGGTTTTTTAGCTTTCTAGAACCTTGACAAATATATCTGAAATATCTATCATCTAAAAAAGGAATAGCTGACCAGCCTGAGCAAGAGCAAGACCTATCTCTACTAAAAATAGAAAAACTAGCCAGGTATTGTAGCTGGCGCCTGTAGTCACAGCTACTTGGGAGGCTGAGGCAAGAAGACTGCTTGAACCCAAGAGCTTGAGGTTGTTGTGAGCTATAGTGCCACAGTACCCCTCCCAGGGTGACAGAATGAGAACCTGTCTCAAAAAAAAAAAAAAAAGCATAGCCCATTTATTAAACAAAATGTAGATTAATAGCAATGAAAAGCTTAAAAAAAGTAAATTTGGTAGAAACACAAATATTTTAAATTTGTCACTAAATGGTGTGATGTCTGGTACTTTTAATAACAGCTAACAAGACTTTAATGCTCAATTCCAAAAATGTGCATTTCATCACAGGTGTGTAAAGGCAATAGAGTACTTTTAATTTTAATAAATTGGTCATGAATAGAATACATATTCAAAGAGATTTCACAAACACCTTTTGTAGTAAATTAACATTTATTTTAACATCCATTTACATGTGAAATGGTTATAAGAAGCTCCAATTTATTTGCAAGAAAAATGAATCATTGCTATTTGTGGTGACAGTTCTATAATGTCATTACTATTCACTTCATTTAATTCTTAGCTACCGGATCAATCCCAAAACTTCTTGTAAAAGTTTTCAATATCTGGTTGAGACCATTTATTTTGGTAGCATAGGTGATATTAAATAATTATAAAATGTAAACAAAAATATCTTTGTTTTAAAATACAAGCAAGATTGAAGAGATTTAGAATTTTTGAAAAATATAATTTTACTAAAATATTAATTTATTATAATTAATTTCCAATGGAATTCAATATGTTATTTCTTGTTGAAGTTGCTCAAAAAGGGTATTTACCAATTAGTCAAGGCTAACATCTATTTGTCAAGTCAGCAATCTTGTCAGATCTCAGTGTGTGCTCTTTGTAGAAGAATGACCGAAACACACACCAAAGTAAGGAAAGCCCATGATGAAGTTGATTGAGTAAAGTAAGATATATTCACAACAGACAAGGAATAAACCACCTGTCCTGACAGGAAGGCCCTGATTATGGTCTTGGTTCTTGTTTTATATTGTCTATTCTGGACTGTCCTCGTGGTTCAAGTATCACCTTCAAGCCAATTTCAGGAACAATTGGGAGTTACATAACCTGAGTCTTGTAGCGCAAGCAAATCTCCCATGAGCCTCTCTGAAAGCCCATTTGTGGGAGTGAACTTCAATGTAGGTTTAAGTCAGTGACATGATAATTAGTCTTAGGGGTTGTTCTAGGTGACCTTCCTTACCTGTGCTGCCTTAGCATGGGTTAGGGAATCCTCTGTTTTCTTTTACAATTGGCTTGCGAAGCTCTGATCGGATGATTGATGGGGCAGTCCGTCCTCTTCCAGGATGGCGATTGCTTAGGGTGCCTGACTTTATTCCTAGGAGGGCCTGAGGTTTCTCAATGTCTACCGGAAATATTAATAGTATTTTCTACAGGATTACAAATTCAGGGAGAAAGTTCAGAAGTCCTATACTTCAGTTATTTTCAGCGATTTAATAGCCTTTAATTCTCAGTATAAAAATAATCTATGAAGAGCAAAATCTTATTCATTTATTTGAAAATATTCATCAAGCAGTTGTACAAATCAATATATGGAAACCATAAGTACATAAATGTCTGCCTGGCATTTACAACCTACTTGATTATTCATTAAAGTTATAAAATAAATATGAGAATATTCATCGTGTTATTTGTGCAGGCTTCTCTTTTCCAAATATTTCTCCACATGACCATCCAACATGGGATTTTTTAGAAACACAAGAAAAGAAAATAGTGACTAATTCTCACATAACTTGGATTTAATTTTGACCAAAGTACATTACTTGAACAATAATTTCTAATTCAACTTGTTAATGTGTTGGATATTGCATCCTCATTTATAACTGAAATATGTTTGTAATTTCCCTTTATAATAATATATTTTTTTCCAATTTTAATACCAGGTATATCCAGATGAAGTATAATGATTTTGAAGTATTTCTTTTTTTTCTATTGTCTATACGAGTTGACACTATCTGTTTTTTGAAATTATCTTCTATTTTTATTTATAAATATTTGTTGTCTATTTTTTGAGACTGTGAAAAAAGAAAAAGAAGTTAACTGATGACGTGATACTGAACCTCAGAGTCAAAGCATTCTATGAAAGATATACTTTTATCCGACAATGTGAATGTTACTTTCTTTGCATTATTATTATTGCTCAATATTTTGTTTCAGCAATCATCTGATTTCTTTTCCAAATGTATTTAACTTGGTTCATTCTTTACGAGGTTTTTGTTTCTAGCTCTTATCTTAAACATTGTTATTATTATTAAATTTTAAGCCTCTTTAATTTCATGAAGGCAAAATTTGGAAACCAAAAAAACACATGTATATGTATAGAGAAAAATAAAAGAAGAAAAAATATTGTATTCCTCAGTTTGACATTTGTATTTTCTTCTTTTCTAACCTAACCACATTTCAGTTAGAATTAAGTTCACACTGTGTCTTTTTAACCAAATGACATTTAATGTATTCTTTCAGTCTGCCTTACCAGTTTCATGTGTGAAATCCTCTCATTCTTTCAAGTATTCATTCACCCTCCCACACCCATTCCATCTACTACCACTGTCATCCCAGGGATGCTCATACAGACTTAGTGGGAGTGCCAAACAAAGTCAAGGTTGGGTTCTGAATAGCCAACTTTCTTGGTCATGATCAATAAGATGTAGAAAACAAAAGTGATTTAAATATCTTAGCTAGAGGGAAAATAGGACAAAGAATTCAGAGAGAAATACAGTATCAGAGCAGAAACTGCCTTGAAAACACAAGGAAAGTCCAGTTTGAGGACCTCTAAAATAGAATGGTGTTTGTAAATCACCCTTTTGAGGAATTGACACTATGAGGAGGCCTAGACTTAGATGGTTTGAGGTAGTTATTACTTTTGCTTTCTCATCTTCTGCTCTTCAAAATAATCTTCATCTACCTCTACCTGACTAAAGCTGTTTTATTATAGCCTTAGTTCTAGGCTTCTTATCTCTTGCAAGCATTGCCAAATCTTCCTGAATAATCGGTCCAAGTGTCAGCAGAATTTCTTCTTCAGCAGGCCCTTGGTCTCAGGGATTCAAAGAATGAATCCACAGACCACAGAGCACTGGTAAGACAGGATTTATTTTACAAAAAACAATACAGAAAAAGTACCAGTTTCTGGCAGAGGGAAAACCAAAGACAGAAAAAAATCTCTCTCATTGTCTAGGGGTGTATATAGTCACATGGGTCCTTGGTAGTTGCCTCTGGCAGGGACTTGGTAAAAAATGAATAAGTACAGTCCCTTCCTCTGGGGCAAGATAAATGAGTGCATCAATGAACGGATATAGTCCCTTCCCTAGGAGCAAGATGAATGAATGCATTAAAAAACGGATGAAGTGGGAGGAGCCAAGATGGCGGTCTGTAGCCAGCTTTCTGCAGACGCTCCTGTCCAGAAGGAGAGTTAAAGGACAGAAATTTAGCGAGAAAGCCAACGGTTTGGAGCTGAGCCAAGAGACAAGGTCGAGAAATTTACATCAACACTGCTGGAGCGACCTGCGACCCCAAGGATACAAATAAAAGGTACAGAGCACATCGCCAAGCGGACGGGAGTCCCCTCCCCCAAGAGAACAGCTCGCAGTATACGCCATACCTCCATACAAACAA
>CAUYON010035607.1:0-11454 GCA_963573935.1 Arctocebus calabarensis
ACCCTAAAGAAACTAAGAAGCAAGAATTAATGACAACCAAAGGTGGACCTGGTGCCTGTAGCTCAGCATCTAAGGTTCCAGCCACATGTACCAGAGCTGGCGGGTTCAAACCCAGCCTGGGTCTGCCAAACAACAATGACAACTACAACCAAAAGATAGCTGGGTGTTGTGACAGGTGCCTATAGTCACAGCTACTTGGGAGGCAGAGGCAAGAGAATCACTTAAGCCCAAGACTTGGAGGTTGCTGTGAGCTGTGACACCATAGCACTCTACTGAGGGTGACACAGTGAGACTCTGTCTCAAAATAATAATAACAACAACAATAATAATAACAACAGGTGAAATTAATGAAATACAATATAAAAATTAGGAAAAATAAGAATGTAACAAAAACCTCATTCTTGAAAAGACTATAAAATGATGATTTTAAATAAAAAGACTCAAAAGCCTGACTAAAGATAGAGATCATTATAAAAAGAGAAAAGAGGTGCATAATAACCACAGATGGAAAAGAGATTATAAATCATGAAAATTCTCCCTGTAATGTCATGAAAAACAAATTTGAAAATCTAGAGGAAATGGATGATTTCCTAGCTGAATATAAATCACCAAAATTGACCTAACTGAAACCTTGAATATGGTAATTGCCATAGAAAAGAAATATCATTTTGAAAAAGTCCCAGAGGTTGGTCTCAAGCCTATAATCCCAGCACTTTGGTAGGCTAAGTCAGGAGGATTGCTTGAGGCCAGGAGTTCAAGACCAGCCTAGATGACATCATCACTACAAAAAATAACAAAAATTAGCTGGGCACAGTGGCACAGTCTGTAGTTATAGCTACTTGGGAGTCTGAAGCAGGAGAATTGTTTGAGTTCAGGAGTTTGAGGCTGCAGTAAGCTATAAATCAGGCCATTTCATTCCAGCCTGAGTGACAAAACAAGATCCAATCAGTACAAAATTAATTAATTAATTAATTAATTTAATTAAAAGGTAAGAAAAAGAAAGTCACTAGAGCAACTTTATTCAATCTTCAAAACGTTAGTTGTAAACTTACTTAAATTATTACTGACTATAAGAAAAACATGGAAACCTCTTAAATTTATTTCATATACCAAGCATTACTTTAACATAGAAACCTACTAAAGACAGTAACATAAAAGAAGAAAAGAAACTATAGATCAATTTCACTATGAATATAGATATAAATACCAAATAAAACATCAGCAAAAATAGAGTAAAATGACAAAGGAGTAGTATCACATGACCAACAGTATTTGATTCCAAGAATGCAAGGTAGTTTAATGGCGAGAAATCTGTCAACATAATCCTTTAAATCAATGCATTAAAAAAGAAAAATCATCACAAATTAAAACCACCCTGAGATACCATCTAACTCCAGTGAGAATGGCCTATATCACAACATCTCAAAATTGCAGATGCTGGCGTGGATGTGGAGAGAAAGGAACACTTTTACACTGCTGGTGGGACTGCAAACTAATATAACCCTTATGGAAGGAAGTATGGGGAAACCTCAAAGAACTCAACCTAGACCTCCCGTTTGATCCTGCAATCCCATTACTGGGCATCTATCCAGAAGAAAAAAAAACTTTTATTATAAAGACACTTATACTAGGCTGTTTATCGCAGCCCAATTTACAATTGCTAAAATGTGGAAATAGCCTAAATGTCTTTCAACCCAGGAATGGATTGGTAAGCTATGGTATATGTATACCATGGAATATTACTCAGCCATCAAAAAATGGAGATTTTGCAGCATTTATACTAACTTGGATGGAGGTGGAACACATTATTCGTAGTGAAACATCACAGGACTGGAGAAGCATGAACCCTATGTATTCGACTTTGATATGAGGACAATTAATGACAATGACACAGTGGGGTATGGGGGAAGGGGAGAGCAGACAGAGAAGGAAGGAGGGGTTAGGGAAAGAAAACAAAAAAAGAAAAGAAAATAGTGAGTAATTCTTACATAAACTGGATTCAAATTCGACCAAAGTACATGACTTAAACATTAATTTTTAATTCAACTTGTTAATATGTTGTTTAGGATACCGCATCCTCATTTATAAGTGAAATATGTTTGTAATTTCCCTTTATAACAATATATTTTCTCTAATTTTAATATCAGGTATATCTTGATTAAGTAGAATAACTTTGAATTATTTCTTATTTTTCTACTGTCTACAAGATTTGGCATGATCTGGTTTTTTGAAATTATCTTTTACTTTTATTTATAAATATTAGTTGTCTATTTTTTGAGACTTTGGAAAAAACATAAGTTAACTGATGTCTCCATACTGAGCCTCAGAGTTAAAGAATGTTACTTTCTTTGCATTATTATTAATATTGCTTAATATTTCGAAGCAGTAATTCTCTGATTTATTTTCTGAATGTATTTATCTTCTTTCATTCTTTTCAAGGTTTTTGTTTCTAGTCCTTATCTTAAACACTGTTATTGTTATTAAATTTTAAGCCTTTTTAATTCTGTGAAGGCAAAAAGTGGAAACCTAATAAACACATGTATATGTAAAAATAAAAATATATATATAGTAAAAGAAAAAAGAAAAATCATTGAAAATATTAATAAATGCTAAAATCTTATTCGATACAATTCAGTAGTTATCTCTGATTATAAAAACTCTTAGAATCATAGCAATAGAAAAAGGCAATTTACAACACAGACTATTTATAACAAATGAAGTGCATTTATTTTCCTTAATAGCAAGATATCACAACCATTTTAATTAAAATTAGGAATTTATTGGGTATGCCCAGTATCTTCATCATAATTTAATATTATCTCTGATTTTTGTAAAAATAAAAATTAAAGGATTAAGGATTTATGGCATAAAAATTGAAAAAGGAGATATAAAACTATGCGTTTTCTGTTGGTATGGTGAATCCATGCCCAGGGAGACTACAGAAATTCAAGTTTAATAATAATAAAAAAAATCAACAAAAATGGCAAAGTAGCTGGATATAAGATAACAATCTAAATATCAACATCTTTTCTTCACCTAAATACCTAGAGAGAGGAAAACACATTTACAGTAGTAGCAAGCAATAAAATACTTAGACAAAAATTTATACGAAAGATACAGAACCTGCATGAAGGGAACCATAACACTTCTGAAGACATTAAACAAGGTCTGGAAAGTAGAAGGACATACCAGATGTCCTTTAAGTATTTAATTTGATAAGTTTTTCAAGTGTATAAATGTAATGCCATGCCATTTTTAGGAGGAAAGAGGATTAGATCATTGTATATTAAAATACTTTTGAGGGGACTATATTTGAAAGAATTAAAACTTCTGTATTAACACATGCCACTTGAAAGGCAAGACAGAAACAATGGCTACAGAAAAAAATTGCACATATGATCAAAAGAATATATCTGTAATAAAGGTACATCTCACAATTTGATAAGATAAAAAATAGAATATATGGGCAAGGATATAATTAAGTAATCCTTACATAAATATAATTTTTCAACAAACATATTCTTTAAATACATCCAAATTGTCAACCACCAAATTCACTTATATAGCGAACAATGAAAATTTAAGAGTAGCAAAAATTTAAGAGAATTCTATGTAATTTCTATTGCTGGTGGAGACATGGGAAAAAGATACTCACAAAATATTGTTAGGTATAAATGTTATATGTTAACGTCCCTTTTGAAAAGTAATATGTAACTTGTATAAAAATTTTAAATGCATAATATGTCCCTTCCCCCTGCAACCTTAACTCCTTAAAACCTATCCCATAGAAATAAACACATCACCAGCAAATGAAGACACATGAATAATGATGTTTGTTGAAGTGTTCATTATTCATACAAAGTGATAAATTACATTATGGTCCATTTACAACACAAAATATTAAGTAGCCATCAAAAGGAATAAATAGACTATATCAATTACTTTAGGAGGATTGCCACAAAATCCTGCTTATAAAAATCCTGCTTCGATCTTTGTATTTGCATATATAGGTCAGTGTGTAATTGTATTAAAACAATAAGAAAACTACAAAAATAAAGGGATATATAACATTCGTTAACAAAAGTCATTGGGATGGAAAGGGGAAGGAGAAATAAAGGGATATAGAAACCTAGAGAGAAGAGAAATAGCAAGATTTTACTTGAAGAATGTGTAATATGACCAAATTGTACATTTGTATGAAGTTATAAACCTGAATGTGTATATACAATTTTTTAAATAAGCAAATTTAAATGTCAACTATTGGATTATGATTTAAAAAACATGCAACTGAATTAAGACCCAGGGGAAAGACATCATCATAAAGCACTACAATTTAATCACTATGGTAACTTGCAAAGTATTTTTGCAGGGCTGTTCTCACAGCTCCCACATGTACAATCAAAACAAATATGCTAAACACTAAAATTTAAAGAGAATTGGTCATTTTATGTGTTGTATTAACACATTTAATAGTGTCATTGTACATAATATAAAATTTATGTTAAAATCCATATAATATTATGCAGTCAAGGCCATCTATTTTTGTTTACTTTGATGACTGTGGTTTCTAAAGGACTAATATAAAGAAAAATTGTTGATGCGACAGTACAAAATCATGAGAGAGACAATAAGCAAATATAATGTGCACCTTTCAAATATGAACGTGTGCATAACTATTAGTGTGTATATATACTTAGTTGCATATATTATGTTGTAATATTACTATATTTGTATATACTATCACCTTTTAAAAATCATATCACTTAAATGAGTTAATTTCAATAGTGGTACTAAAATAATTAGTTATGTTACCTCCGTTAGAAGATAATAATAGATAAGTAAATAATGTAGAGCATTTTCCTTTATGAATTTCATCTTTTTCATCCATTCAATTTTATGTGTGAAAAAAAGTCACAGTGAATTGTTTGGAAAGTAAAACCTAAAAATGGTGCAAGAAGGAATTTTGGAAAAATTATAATTTTCTACCCCACTTGATGAATCAGATTTCACAAATATTTCAAATATGAAGCCCACAGCAATTGTGTAACAAGATCTCATAAAGTAGTAGGTCTTTCTGTAATTAGAAATAATTTATGCTAGATTTTAAAGTATACTGATAAAAAAAATTTTAAGGAAGAATAAAGTACACTGAAGATTATTTCACTAGAGCTCTGTTTTACCCAAACAAATATGGTACTTCCTGTCTCATTCTTGAGATGTTACTTCTTTGAGGAGACGCCTCTGTTGCCCTTCAGCAGAGGACCTCTTGCTTTTACCTTTGTCCTCACTTACCACTGGTTCTGTAGTAGATTGTTGGCATATTCTTCTCCCTGCTTGCCTTGAACTCCTTGAGAGCAAAAACCAAAAGCCCATCTTCAGCTTCACTGCCCAACACATACCTGCCTACCAGTGCCCACCTGTGCACCACTAATCCGTATTTCACTCTGATCTCATGTGGCTTCAGTTCCCTGATACTCAACATAGAGATTGGTCTCCTTCTTGTGCCTGTACATTGCATGAAATTGCTTTCTCAATATTCCACGTGCACAGCCTTCGTATGCAAAGCAAGATTTTAAACAGAAATCTGGTACCAAGCATAATATTCACCATCAATAAAAAGTGGCCAAACCAAACTGGAAAACAAAGAGGGGATAAAAGTATTTTGAAGTGTGGTGCGTGCATGTACACATTTTGCCCTAGTGAATATTTATACAAAATCTTGTGCATTCTTCAAAAATGATCATTATTCGACCAAAAAGACAATTTAAATTGTAAGCCAAAAAAAAAAGAGAGAATGGGGCGGCTCCTGGTGGCTCAAAGGAGTAGGGTGCCGGCCCCATATGCCAGAGGTGGTGGGTTCAAACCCAGCCCTGGCCAAAAACTGCAAAAAAAAGAGACAGAGAGAATGCCAATTTTTAATACAGACATTTTTATTTAAAAAAAAAAAAAAGCAGAGTCCAGTATGAGAATAAATACATAGCACACTCAAATGAAAGAAAGATCAAAATGGCTATTTGATTGATATTCCCTCCTAAACATATGGCATTGACATCAAGAACTCACAACCTCTTGGGCCAAGACCTAAGACCAGCTGTAATGTCAATCCGCTAAAGAAGCTGAGAAGATTCCTGTGTTGCATTAAATTTTAGTTTCTTTCCAGAGGTATTATTTTACCAGATACTCATTATATACGTACTTCACTTCATTATCATTTTTTTCTCCACAAGGTTAGTTCAAAGTGTAGGACCAAAACTGTACAGAAAAGAGTGACATAAAGAAAGAGTAAGACCTGCAGTTCTAATCATCCCAGTCAAAGATCACTTTTCCATACAGTGATGTTCAAGTGAGTCAGCCCTCCAATGGACCCTGATGTGTCTCAGATGGATAGAAATGCCCTAAATTTCATCAGTGAAAATACAGACACAACAGAAAATTTATCATTCTGGATGAGTAGTAATGATATTAATCTTATCAATATTAATATTATCCCTTTGAGTACAAACTAGTGGAAAATTTGAGAACTGGCAGATCGTTATTATATTTCCAATGTTTCTTAAAGGAACTGAATAGTTTTATTCATAACAGTAGGCTGGCAATATTTGTCTATACAAGACAGCATTCCCAATAAATTATATAAAAGTTTAAAAATAAAAGGTAATGTGGTGAAAGCAAATATTTTGCATTTGAAGAGAGAATAGTCATGGATTACGTGGATCAGTAGCCTAAAGATTTCAAGCTTTCTATTAGCTCATTAAATCTGAAATATCAAATTTCAAATCAAACATTTAGTTTATTATATCTCAAAAACAGAAGTAGTACAATTAATTAAAGTGGGCACTTAAGCCATCGGCACCGTTTTGCCATCTTAACAGTAGCTTGTGCGTGTCACCAGCTAAGAAGCCTGGAAAGCAAGAGGCGATAAAATCACAAAAGGCGTTTTCCACATCTTGTTGACAACTGAATATTTTTCCCTGCAAGAAGAGGGCCAAAGCCTGGAAGAAGGGATGTATTCGGCTGGTGCAAGGTCTAGTGAACAAAGTGGATGACAGAGGGTTTCCAAACCCAGCTTCTGGAGCTTGAGCAGTGTGGTTTGTGTGATAGCATTGTCTTGCAAGAGGATTGGCCTGTCTCTATTGACCAATCTCAGTTGCTTAATCTCAAACTTCCTCATTATTTTGCCCAATTGGTTGCAGTAGACATCTGCTGTAATCGATTGACCAGGTTTCAGAACAGTGTAGAAATGGTTCTACTTTATGTTGTGACAGCAAAGAAAGGCAAACTTCAAAACAATTTCTCTTCTGACATTTGTTTAATCCATGGGAAACCTATCTATTCAGCTTCTTTACCTTGCTGGTTTGTTACAAGTGGTCCAGTTTTGTTGGAATAGTAACATTAAACCTTGCTGCTAATTCACGAATAGGTTGAGATGAATTCACTTCCAGGACAACTTTCAGTTCATCATTATCCTTGGATACCTTGGTGGATACCTTGGTCTCAGGTGAGCCACTCGTGTGGCTCATTTTTAAGATTTTAATCCCCAGAACAGGCCAGGGGCAGTGGCTCACGCCTATAATCCCACCACTTTAGGAGGCTGAGGTGATTGCCTGAGCTGATGAGTTTGAGACCAGCCTGAGCAAGAGCAAGACCCAGTCTCTAAAAAAACTAGCTGGGCACCTGTAGTCCCAGCTACTCGGGAGGCTGAGACAAGAGGATTGCCTAAGCCCAAGAGTTTGAGGATCCTGTGAGCTATAACGCCACAGGACTCTACCAGGAGCAACAAAGTGAGACTCTGACTAAATAAATAAAGAAAGAAATAAAATCCCCAGAACTTCTCAAGCCATCCACGTACATACTGTGCATTCATTAGCCACATCTTTCCCAAGCACTTCATTTTATTTCAAGCTGTCTGCACTGCATTGGTTCCACGATGGAACTCATCTCGGAACATAACACAAAATTTTGACTTATTCCTAGTTTCACAAAAATTGCTCTAAAAAAAATTGAAAGATAATCACGAGCCAAAATGTTCATTTAAAAGAATGAGGATATATCTTCACAATAGAAAATAAAATAAGAAGCGTCAAAGTGCAATGTCAGAGACAGCAACTGTTGAACTTAGTATTAAGGAAATCAGACATTCACAGATAATAGCCAGGTTTCCATTTCTCTCCAGTAGAAAACCTGGCAGCCTTCACTGAATCCAACCAGATGCTGGGAGCCAATTGTTATTCTGACTTCTCCAAGTCAACAAGTCAGCCTCTCTCGTTTAATTAAGAACATTAATATTTGTCCCTTTTAGAGTATATATATAACCCACACACACTTTTTTTTTTTGAGACAGTCTCACTATGTCACCTTTGGTAGAGTGCTGTGGCATCGCAGCTCATAGCAACCTCAAACTCTTGGGATTAAGTGATTCTCCTGCCTCAGCCTCCCAAGTAACTGGGACTACAGGCACCTGCCACAACACCCGGCTATTTTTTGTTGCAGTTGTCATTGTTGTTTAGCAGGCACAGGCCAGGTTCAAACTCACCAGCCTCGGTGTATGTGGCTGGCGCCATAACCACTGTGCTATGCTGCCAAGCCACATTTTGAGTATAGTTTGCTAATCCATTCATGTTGTCCTCCTAAACACTTTGCCCTCCTGAAGAAGTGACAACATACGGGAAATCTGTAATCAGACTGACCCAGAGTCACATTCTGGCTGCACTATTCAAAGCCATGTTGGCCTGAGCACGTCATTTAATTTTCGTTAAGCATTAGTTCCCTTATTAGAAAAAAAGGAAATAATAAAAATTTCAATGTGGACTATTGCAATATACTCGGCCCAGTGTCTGACATACAAGGTAAATGGTAGCTGATAAAGCTCATTGTCCAGAATGGTCTTCACTGGGGACTAGGGGATCCTGTGACTTAAATAATCTTGTAAGAAGGACATTTTGGAGGATGGAGCACACCCAATAGTGGCACCCAGTGGGAAGTTTGCTGACTATCTGCCGGCACCCTTCACTGGGTGAAGGTCACCTGGGATAACATGGAGCCTGACACACAGGAGAAGGTGCTGAGAAGGGTCCAAACCAGGGGAAAGACTTTCTCTGATGATTCTATTTCAGATGCTGCACTAGGCCACAAGCTACACCGAGTGCAGTGTAGCTGGATTCCCTCAGCAGCACTTTGGGTTATTTAAATAAATTGGACTTGAAAGGAAAAAATAGATAAATATTTAAACAGGATTAAAAATAAATTTTTACCCTTTTGTTATTGTCACCTAAAAATCTTATGTAAGTTTGTCATGGTGACAGTAAAAACAATGAATAATACCAGGATAATTCAAGGACAAGGACAACTTTATCTGAACTATTTAGGAATGGTTGGTCCAAATTGCTATTTTCCTATTCATATGAAGTAAGGAGCTTTAAAATATTGGTAGTCATCAAAGTATACACAGTCAATGGGAGGATGTTCAACTGAAGCATATTTCTCTAATAAACAGTAGCACAGCTGGAGCTGAAATAAGTGAACTGTATTTGTAACACTCACAAATTGTAAACCACTTAAAATTGACTTTATTGAATTACAATTAAAGAGACTATTGACCTTCTGGATGTTGAGTGCACTTGGTTTTAACTTTAAACAATCAACTCTCGGTCAGTCGCCTCTTCAAGTCAATGTCCAGATTTTAATGGATAATTGAAGATTTGAAATCATACTCATCGGCTGATTAATTGTGATTGAGACAGTCCCCTCTGCAAAAGTCTGGATCAATGGCAAATTTACTCATATTCCAAAATTTGCTCATGCAGCAGTTTCTTTTTAAGTACTATCCCCTAAAAAGCAGTAAATATTTAATAGCCTTTCAGATGTCTAACCCTTTATGAAGTTGTATTAAATTGCAGGACTATATGCCTTAAGCCCTCACTGACCAACTTTAAACGGCGAGATCCAATTTTAGCAGTAACACTGTCTCCTTTGCTGCTTCTCAAGGAACTGACTAGTAAATAGTCCCAGGGAAAAAAAAGGAAAACATAAAAGATGCTGCATAAGGCATTATTGATATGTAGTATGTATGCTCATAAGCTACAGCAATCATTTCTAATGAGAAATACAGTATAATATTGAATAAAGATATACTTTCAATTTCATTTCCAATCTATGTTCATTAGCTATAGTGGAGACTAAATCTTGTTTAAGTAGAAATGAATTTCAATATGCATAATGAATGAATCAATTTACATCGCAGGTGAAATTCCACAAGATAAACATACATTTATTCTAAGTAAGTAGAAAGCTACCTATTACACTGTCTCGGGAGAAATACCTGAAATTTCATGCTTTTGAGTGCCTTAATTCTTTTTTTATTTACCAAAAAGTCACACACCCAAAATGCTATTTTAAAATCAAAGAAATCTGTTCTGAATCTCATTTTACTACTTAATAGAGCAGCTGAAAAATGACTTAAAGATGTGGCCATATGGTGTGAAAATCCAGAATCAAGGAAAAAATGAGATACAGTAAACATGTAAAAGGCAATAAAAGGAGGTAACTCTGAGCTCAGTTAATGAAAAGCTGATGATGGAGAGTGTTTTTTATTGATTACATTTGAGGACCCTGACTCACTGGTGTTTTCCAAAACATGAATTCTGCATTTCAAGTTTTGGAGAGATTCAGTTAATTCTCTTCCCCTCAGCCTGGAATTGTTTGCATAGAAAGATTCCATAGAATAAATTACTGAACCTTCCACACAGCTCAATTAGCTGAATGAAGCCGGGAGAGAAGAACTCCAATCTGGTAGCCACAGAACAGAACCTGGCATCCTTTTTGCTTAAAGAGTTTACAAATGGATCATGGGACATTTAAAAGACAGCCTGAATTTAAAGGCAAAGACAATAGGAAGAGACGTGAAGAGCTTCACTTCACTTTCTCCCACTGGCACTGCCTTAGGAAGTCAGGCGTTTGTACTCTCGAGCCATATTAGGTCTGCTTTATAAGGAATTCTGGGGTCTCTCCCCCGTGTCCCCAACTGAGCCAGACTTTCCATTCCCTACACGTTCCAAACAGTTCTTCTCCTTAACTGCACCTCAAAAACATAACTCAACTTCATTCAATTAAACCTCAAGCTAGTTGACAAATGGTCAAACCATCTACACCTAGAGAATTGTCTAGCCCTGACCCCAGACCAGGATCTGAATTCAGTTATTTCTTTTCTTTTTTTTTTTAATTTTTATTAAATTATAATTGCGTACATTGGTGCAATCATGGGGCACAATGTGCTGACTTTATATACATTCTGAAATATTTTCATTGAACTATTTGACATAGCCTTCATGGCCTTTTAATCACTATATGAAAACATTTATATTCTACATTCAGTAATTTTCACCTGCACCCTTCTAAGACGCACCGTAGGTGTGATCCCACCAATCACCCTCCCTCCACCCATCCTCTCCCCTCCCG
>CAUYON010035611.1:0-22418 GCA_963573935.1 Arctocebus calabarensis
AATGGGTGAGCTGGAAAAAAGTTAAATTTTGGAGCAAGTGTCTAAAATCAAGTGTGTCTCCATTACATGGATATTCTTGAATAAGAAAATAAAGAATTTGTCTCTCAGGCTGACAAAAATATCTCAGATTGCATGTGAAGCTCCCACACTGTACCCCATGATTGAAC
Organism: Arctocebus calabarensis; assembly: GCA_963573935.1. Classification (NCBI taxonomy): domain Eukaryota; kingdom Metazoa; phylum Chordata; class Mammalia; order Primates; family Lorisidae; genus Arctocebus; species Arctocebus calabarensis. The sequence goes on from CAUYON010035611.1 coordinate 168, forward strand.
TAATGTACATAGCTATGATTCAATAAAAAAAAATTAAAAAAATAAAAAATTAAAAAGTTCGTGCTCTCTTCGGCAGCACATATACTAAAATTGGAACAATGCAGAGAAGATTGGCATGGCCCCTGAGCAAGGATAACATGCAAATTCATGAAGCGTTTCATATTTTGTATTTCTTGAAATAAATCTCTCCTATAAACCACAAAAAAAAATTAAAAAGTTCATCAGGCAAAATAGTTACAATAAGCTAAGGTTAATGTATTGTTGAAGAAAAAAATCTCTTTATGAATTTAGCATAGCTGAGTGAACAGCGTTTAGAAAGGCAATAGCAGTGTATAGTAATGTCCTGGGCCTTTGCATAGCTCACAACTCACTCACCGACTCACCCAGAGCAACTTTCAGTCCTGTGAGCTCCATTCACAGTAAATGCTCTATATAGGTGTACCACTTTTTATCTTTTGTGCCATAGCTTTACCGTAAGTTTTGTTTGTGTAGGTATGTTTAGATATACAAGCACTTACTGTTGTGTTATAATGGCCAACAATACTGTACAGGTTTGCGGTCTACACAGCTGAGGTGTGCAGTGGGCTGTCCCGTCCAGGCAGTGTAAGTGAACTCTGTGATATTCACACAATGACAGACTCAGACTCACTTAAAGGACACATTTCCAAGAATGTAGCCCTGTTACTAGGTGACACATAACTGAATGTTTATCTTTCAAAATGAAAATAAGCTTTCAAAAACATTTTTTTTTTTTGAGACAGATCCCCGAGCAGAGTGCAATGGCATCATAGCTCACTGCAACCTCAGACTCAGGCTGTGGGCTTCCCGCTGCCTCAGCTCCGGAAGCCGCTGTGATTTCAGGTGCTCGCTGTGGCCCCCGGCTGGATTTTTCATTTTTTTATGAGTCGGGGTCTCACTTTTGTTCAGGCAAGTCTGAGTTCAAGCAATTCTCCCTCCTCAGTCTCCCACAGTCCTGGGATTACAGAGCCACGACACCTGACAGCTTTCAAAATTTTTGATTATAAAATTAATATATGTCTTGTAAAAAATTAGATAACCCCCCAAAATCTCCACCCAGGAAAAACAATATAGCTTTTTGGCATATATAATTCTATAGTGTTTCAGATATATCTGGATCCATATCTTCATCTGCATATTATCCTTTCTGTGTTTAAATAAAACTTGAATCACATTATATATTATATTAATTTTTGACTGATATCTTTCTCTTCAGTGAGTATGGATTTACATCACTGACTTTCAAAATTTTTGACACACAGAGAGAAATACATTCGAAACTATGATCCAGTACAGTGTATGTATAATACATATGTATTCATAATCGAAATAAAAGTTTCATGAACCAGTACTCACCTCACTCTGTTATTTTCTATTTTATTCTTTATGATTTTGTAAAAGATGCTGGTTATGACCCAGTAAATTGATTTCAAGACCCATTAATGGGTCATGGCTTGCATTTTGAAAAAAAAATTCTCCAATGCCACAATTTTAATAGCTTTATTATATTTTGAACCCCAGAGTTTTTTTTTTTTTTTTGAGACAGAGCCTCAAGCTATCACCCTGGATAGAGTGCTGTGGCATCACAGCTCACAGCAACCTCCAATACCTGGCCTCAAGTGAGTCTCCTGCCTCTGCCTCCCAAGTAGTTGGACTATAGGCGCCCACCACATTTTTTGGTTGCAGCCATCTTTGTTGTTTGGCAGGCCTGGGCTGGATTCGAACCTGCCAGCTCAGGTGTATGTGGCTGGCGCCTTAGCCCGTTGAGCCACAGGTGCCAAGCCTGAACCCCAGAGTTTTAAAGTTGCATAGAAGCACAGAGGGACTCTCGTCCAGGCCACTTCATTGTACATGCAGAGGGGTGAACATTTTTTATTTTCTCAATAGCTGGTACAAGAGGGAATTTTCTTTGTTTAGGGAAATAGTTTCATAAATGCTTATTGAGAGGGGTGCTTGTGAGGAAGGAGCAGCCGCACCACTCTCTACACATGGAATAAACAGGAATTTAGAACAGAGAACACCAAGCCACAAAGCAGAGGGGAAAGCAGACCCCGAATTAACAAAACGGAGAAAGGACATTGAGAAAGCAGAATATCTGATCTTGAATTGATATGATTCACTCGGCTGTAAATTCACCTGCCAGCTCAAGTTTTAGTTGAGTCTCTTTTAGGAGCAAGTGACAGAAACATAGCTCAAATTGGATTAAGAGAAAATAAGCTATGGGTGTGTGTTTGCCTATGAAATTGAGTATACCAGGTGTGGCTGGATCCAGGGTTTTAACTAATGGCACTGAAACTTGGTGTTTCTTTCTGCCTCATCTCTCCATTTTGGTTTTACTCTTAGGCGTTGAGTACAATATATAGTTGGTTTATTTCCACCACCACCCCAATACTAACTTTCATTTTAATTGACTAGGATCACAAGACCATCTTTGACCCAATCATTATGGTCAGGAGGGCAGAATACTCTGATTGGCCAGGAGTGGATCATGTGTTCACCCACAAAACCTGAGAAGGAGTCACATCCATTTCCACTTGGGTTGAAATGGGCAAAGAATAGTTTCCCAAAAATTGGGTGCATAGATGAGAATCAATGGTGGGCAACAAACACAGCATGTGACCACAACATGCTCATTTATACAAAGACTTAATGTAAGTGGTTAGCATGGTGGAGGAAGAGGCTGAATTCCTCATTTGCCTGTCCTAACGCAGAATAGGATTCCACAGTGGGACATCAAGATAGTCCCTACATGGGCACTTGGGATCTTGTGAAAGGCACTGGATTTTCTACACTTTGTACAAAGAGTGTCTATCAATTTTGTTGAAGTCTTAAGGGAAAGACGATCCCTGCAGATATCTGGATTGCCTAGATGGAGAAACCAAGGCTCAGAGAGACTCAGAGGCCTACCCAAAGTTACACAGCTAATTATTAATACGGCCAGGATGGAACACAGTCTCCTGCCTGTGTTTCAGCAGCAAAGTTTCCTCTATAATCGCCCAAGCAATGTTCTCTGTCTTCTGCTCCTTGCATTAAACCTGGAAATGTCTCAGTGTCTTGTGTTCCTGCACTTGCCCTTGTGAGTCCCTGACCAGGTCTTTGGAGTTGCCGGGAAGCTCTGCATGGAGCTGGAGGAAGGGGCTTTTGTGGGAAGGGAGGAGTCCACTCCAATCTCTTTAGGAGCCTAGCAGCTCAGGTGTCAGGAAAAAAGGCATAAGATGCGGGACCCAAGGAAAGAAGCAAACCCATGGACAATGGCAGCAGAGCAAGAAGTAACAACTGAGGCAGAACAAACAGCTAAAGAAAGGTGATTGGTATTTATTGCTCACTTTATATTTACTAGACTTTTTGTGTATTTTATTTAATTTTTACAAAAATTTTAGTTTCAGGGACCACAGAGTAGCTCAGTGAAGGTAAGAAAGGCAGATAGAGGTAAGATTGGGGATCTGCAGGTGAAGGTAAGAAAGGCAGATAGAGGTAAGATTGGGGATCTGCAGGGACCATGCTGTGAGGGGCCTTGAGTTTGGCTGAATGAGTGAATGAATGAATGAACAAATGGAGTTAACACCTTTCGAAAGTTTTTGGCATCAAAATGGGGTCACTCATGTTAAGAAAATCCTGACAAATAGAGCCAAGGAAGGCTACAAAGAGAGGGTTCTTATGCTTGTATGCCTGATAACAAAAACTGTCACCAAACATTGCAAAAATCACGGGCTTGCACAAAGGCCATAGCAACCTTACACAAAAAATAATACCTCTGCAAGGACATCTGCCCAGCACCTGTCCTGTCCATCCTCAGATTGGTGTCATCCTTTATATTGATCTTTACAGTGAAGGGTGAGCATTTCTAAACAATTATGTAATCTGCCTCACTTATTTCCTTTAAAAACTTTTGTCTTTATTTTACCTTCCTGAATACACAGCTAGTTTACTAGGCATGTGCATTACCCTTGTAATGCTCTGTTCCACAATAAACTTCTTATAGAGAGCCTCTCTCCATTCATTATTTAGGGTGACAAACTGCATTCATTTTCTTGGGCTTCTGTAACAAAGTACCATGACCTGGGTGGTGGCTTAAATGACAGAAATGTATTGTCTTCTAGTTCTGGAGACCGGAAGCACAAGATGAAGGTTTTGGCAGTGTGGGTTTCTTTTGAGAGCTGTGGGGAAGGAACTGTTCCAACCTGGGAGTTTGCTGGCATTCTCAGGTGTTTCTTGGCTTGTAAATGCAGAACGTGATTTCTGCCTTCATCTTCACCTGGCTTCCTCCCTGTGTGTGTGTCTATGTCCAGATTTCCCTTTTAAAAAGGACATGGTCATATTGGATGAAGGGCCCTCCCTATTCCAGTATGATCTCATCTTAACTTTTTCCAAATGCTGCTATTCAAATAAGATTCCAAATAAGATTACGTTCTGAGACCCCAAGAGCTAAGACTTTAACATATGAATTTTTAGACGACACAATTCAAGTCATAGCAATACCTGTGTGGAATCTTGGGAAGAGGCGGCTTAAGCAAAAAAATCAACAGACTTCTTTATTTTAGGGCCTCCAGGGCAGTTTTACAACGTGGCTGCCAATCTCTCACACTTCTCTGACTACCAGGTGGAGCCTCTGTCCCCTCTCTTGAATGGGACTGGTAGAGGATATGGTAGAAATGAAGCTATTTGACTTCAGAGTCTGGACCGTAAGAGATTATGCCTCTTCCGCCTTGTTTCCTGGAAGAGTGAACCCTCATGTGAGACATTTGAACACCATGAGGCTGCCCCCGGAGAGGCACCTGTGCATATGCATACTCCCCGGCCTGTGGTCCCTGGTAAGCCCAGCCCTGCAGTTATCCTGCCAAGGTGCTAGCGAGGCCAGTGAAAAAGCTACCTGAGCGCCCTCCAGGCCAGCCTTTCTTGTCCTGGGCATTCAAAACTTCCCAATTAAGGCCCAGATATCCTGAAGCAGAGACAAGTAGTCCCTGTTGTGCCCTGAGTCCTGAGCCATAGACTCTGTGAACATAATAAATAGCATTGTGTTAACCCACTAAACATAGGCTGTGACTTCGTCATGGTTCTCTATAGAAATGAACCAATACAACATCTGTCTCTGTTTCTACCTGGGTCTCTCTATTCTCTAGTTCTCTATCCTCTATCATCTTTATCTACAATCTCTCTCTCTATAAAATTTAAATAAAATTGCCTCTCTGTATATGTAGAATTTCCATAGGCTATACATATTCCATATATAGTAGAACCTCCGTGGTTGAGCACCTCCCTACCTTGACCACCTCCCTAAGTTGACCTCATTTTTGTTTTGTTTTGTTTTGAGACCAAGTCTCACTCTATCACTCTGGGCAGAGTGCCGTGGTGTCATCATAGCTCACAACAACCTCAAACTCTTGGGCTCGAGCAATCCTCTTGCCTCAGCCTCCTGAGTAGCTGGGACTACAAGCACCTGCCACAGTGTCCATCTAGTTGTTTTTATTTTTAGTAGAGATTGCCCAGGCTGGCAACTCCTGAGCTCAAGCAATCTACCTAGTTTGGCTTCCCAGAGTGCTGGGATTACAGGCATGAGCCACTGGACATGGCCGGTTGACTTCATTTTTATAGACTGGACGTGTACCACGTGTACATATCAGCACAGCAGGCCTAGTTCCTCATGTTGCCCACCTCCATATGGTGACCAGTTTGTTACAGTCCCTTTGAGGGTCAACTTACAGAGGGTCTACTGTTGATGTGTATCTCCTATTGGTCTGTTTCTCTGGAGAATATACCCCTACCTCTCTTTCCCTCTTTCTGGTCATATGTATCTGTTTTGTTTTTGTTTCTTTGTTTATTTATTTACCAGCAGGCCCCAGATTTTACCAGTCTGTGGTGTTGCTTTCTCTTTTTAGCTTCTGCTCCACTCAATTTCTACAACCTTCTCTTCCTCCTCCTTTCCTTTTCTTCCTTCCTTTTTTTTCTTTTCTTTTTATTTTCCTTGTAAAAGCCGGTTTTCCTCACTGTGGAATATGGGCATGTTTCGCACATTCATCTTGCTTGTCACTTCAGCCAGCTGCGGCTCTCTGGACCACTGCCTCACGCTTGCACAAAGCGCAGCTCTCTCTGCTTCAGCTCCCGCCTTCTGCTCTGCCTTCAGCTGCTGCTGCTCTTCCCAGGGCATCTCCCCTCAAGCCCAGGACAGACTCTCCCCTGGTGAAGGCTGCAACTTTTATGCTGACTCAACTGAAAGTTCTAGGATTGTAGAAGGGAGGAAGTGTGACGTGTTGCTTCTGACTGATCCTGGAAGCAACGTGCTCAGAGCTCATGGTTGCAACTCCGCACACAGAGCAAGCACCCGTGGAGAGTATTGCCCTTGGAGATCATACCCACCCACCACTGCCTGGTCTAGGGCCCACCTATCTGCAGCCTCATTGTGTGACCTCATTCTAGGATGATTGGCAGTGGAAATTTCTACTCCCTTCAGGGAAAATCTGGGCCCTTCATCATTCAGATATATACAAGGTGGAGATAATTAAGTTCATGGACTCATCCTAGTAAGAGTTTTACATACCTCATTGCTGAATATCATTATGGTCATCTTCTAGGCACTCCTCTTGGGAAGCTCTGCACTGACACCAGTGCCTAGTCCACTCTTCAAAGCAATTCTGACTCTTTTTTGTGAAATGGCCATCAGAGCTGTTGTCATATGAGGTCTGACAATTAAGTTCATTAACTCATCCTAGAAAAAGTGCTACACACCTTATTGCTGAATACCACTATGGTCACCAGATGGCCAAGGGGATTCCTTCAAAGGTGACCATAGTGATAGTCACAATGACATATGTAGCACTGTTTCTAAGATGAGTTTGTGAATTTAATTGTTTAACCTTTTATACTTCCCATATGCACATACATTAATATATCCATATGTACATTTATAATAAGGAATTGGTTTAACATAATTACGGAGCTGAGATGTCCAGACCCAGAAGAGCTGATGGTATAGCTCCAGTATGAGTCTGAGTCTGAAAGCACAAGAAAACCAATGACCTAGCTCGAAGACAGGTAGAGAAAGAGAGAGAGAGGGAATTCTTTCTTACTCAGCCTTTTATCCCCTTCAGGTCTTCAACAAATTGGAGGGGAACTGCCCACAGTGGGGAGGGCAATCTGCATTACTCAACCTACTGATTGAAATGTGAAGCTCATCAAGAAACACCCTCACAGACACACCCCGAAGTAATGTTTCACCAAATTTTAGGGCACCCCGGGCTCAGTTAAGTCTACACATGAAATTGAACATCACATCCTCATTTACATTCTGGACTCAGTTGGCCTTCACCGGCACATGGCTCACCCCTTCTCTTTCCTCCTATAGTCAACTCCACTCTTGCCTTCTTCAGAGGCATTTCCTGACTCCCCTACCCCTGCTTAAATAGTGTCACCTCCAAAGTGCCCACCGCCATGTAGTCTCACCATCCATCCCTGCTGTTTTCTTCATGGCACTTAGTGTCATCTGGAATGCTCTTGCTTATTTTTCCTGTTTATCACTTGTCTTCCTGACTGAAATGTAAGTTTCATGAAGTCAGGGGTCTTGTCTATCTTGTTTTCTGCTGCATCTCCTCATGCCTCAGTGTTTGGCACAATGTAGCATTTCAGTAAATTTTTTGATGAATGAATGAATAAACATAGATTCTCATTCAATTTTGAAGCTTCATGTGAACTTAGAGTTTAACCTCCTCCTCTTCTAATTTCAGCAAAGGGCTGGATGTGGTCACTCATGACTGTAATCCTAGCACTCTGGGAGGCCACTTGAGTTCAAGACCAGCCTGAGCAAGAGTGAGACCACATCTCTACTAAAAATAGAAAAACTATCCAGGCTTTATGGCATGTGCCTCAGCTACTTAGGAGGCTGAGGCAGGAAGATTGCTTAAGCCCAGGAGCTGTGAGCTATGATGTGATGGCACTCTACTGAGGTCAACAGAATGAGATTCTGTCTCAAAAAGATAGACTTCAGCAAAGAGTAAGAGAGTGATAATCTTCAGAAAGGACTGAGTATCATATCTGAATCAGTGCTGTGATAAACAGAGAAAACCCACATGGAAATAGGCCCTGAAACCAGGAGAGACTAGGGTGGCATATGCCCTCAGGGATTTGCAGGAATCTGCTAGAGCAGTGGTTCTCAACCTTCCCAATGCCATGACCCTTTAATATAGTTCCTGTGGGTCATGACCCACAGGTTGAGAACTGCTGTGCTAGAGCTTTGGAGTCTCCTAGGGCATGGAATAAGAAACTTGGGCCAACTCTTATCGGGCTTTTAGGGGACCTGAACACTCCATCTCACATTTTCCTCAGAGTATGCTATATTAGTTTTCTTGGGCTGCTTGGGTAAAAAAGTACCAACTGGAGGGTTCACGCAATAGAAACTTTCTGTCTTGTAGAATAGGAGGCTGGAAGTCTGAGAGCAAGGTGTTGGTAGGGTTGGTTCCCTCTGAGAGATGCGAGGGAAGAATCTGTTCAAGAACTCTCTAAATGGCTTGTAGATGACCGTTTTCATGTTTATATGGCATTCTCCTTGAACACTTGTCTGTGTAAGAAGTTAAGTCCCTCTCTTCCTCATCTCCCTTTTTTTTTTGAGACAGAGTCTTGTGCTGTTGCCCAGGCTAGAGTGCTGTGGCATCAGGCTAGTTCACAGCAACCTCAAATTCCTGGGCTCAAGTGATCTGCCTGCCTCAGCCTCCCTAGTAGCTGGGACTACAGGCACCTACCACAACGCCCAACTAATTTTTCTATTTTTAGTAGAGATGGGATTACACTCTCACTCAGGCTGGTCTCAAAGTCCTGAACTCAAGGTTTTCCTGCCTTGGCCTCCCAGAGTGCTATGATTACGGGCACGAGCCATGGTGCCTACCCCAAATTTCCCTTTCTTATACAGACAACCATGATGTTGGATTAGACCTAGCCTAACGACCTCATTTTAACTGGATTACCTCTTTAAAGATCCTGTATCTCTAAGTAAGGTCACATTCCATGGCACTGCAGGTTAGGATGTCAACATATAAATTTGAAGAGGGGCAAAATTCAATCCATAAGAAATGCTAAATGGACCACTTCCAAGCTGTCCTGGGAATATTATGGGGTGTTCTGTAACCCCTCACCCCAGAGGAATGTTATGATAGCCGTCCATTGTTTTTATCTTCCTAGCACCCCCCTCCTCCCCTTTTCTGGTCATAGACTCTGATTTTTCTTTGGAAGCTTGTCCCATGACACCCTCAGACCATGTGGTTCATGTAGCATTGGTCTCATACCCCAGCTATAGAATTGGGCATGTGACTCAAGTCTAGGCAGTCAGTGTATTTCATCCTCCAGAAACAGTGATTGGTTCACTGGAGGCACATGACCAAAGTTGATCCAATGAGATTCAGGAGGTGATAGATTGGAGACTTCTAAGTGCTGGGGGCATCTTTCCTATGAGAAAGAAGGCGACACCACAAAGGAAAACAGGTAAGAGATAGAGAGAGACTGAGCCAGTGACATGGTTAAAGCCCCGAATTGAGCTGTGCCCAAAGGTAGCTTTAATGGTGAACATTTTGACTGCAACAGATTCCCTTTTTGGCCGAATGCCAGTTTGATGTGGGGTTAAAGGATTTGTATGTGGCAGTGTTCTAATCATTGTAATTATGCCTTCTCTTCCCTCTTGTTTACATTCCAGGAAGCCTCCATTAGGAAAACTTCACCAGGAAAAGAGAATTTCTTTCAGGCTTCCTGCTTTGCCTCTAAAGATCCTGGTTTAAAGCTCCAATGGAGATGTTTATGATTGGCCAGCAAGAGCAAGCAGCCAGGGTGGTGAATGTGTGCCAACAAGTAACTCAAGCAGGCAAAACTCTTGGGGTTTTATAATTATGTGAAAAGACTTAAGATTTCTGTAAGGCAGGGGTCAGCAAATTAAAATTCTCCCAGGAGCTAAGGGCTTCTGAATGCTTGTTTCTGATAATCTTGTTTATGTCCTAGGGTAAATAAATCTGTCTTTTGTTGTGTGTTATTCAACTCTCAGCACTGTTTGTAATTAAAGGGGTGGAGGGTGGAGAAATGAATGAGTTCTTTAAATGGGTCTGTTCTGGGTGACAGGAGTAAGAAAAAAAGGCCCTCATAGGCAGGGGCAGGGGTGGCCTGCTCTGCCCTGGAAAATGCTGATAAAATCCCAGGCAGCTGGTGATCAAGTGGCAAAGGGGAGGAAATCCATCATCATTAGTGTGATCAATGAGCACAGGCTGAGCCCCCGCTGGGCTGTGCTAGGGTCCTCCTGAGACAAGGAGAGAACCAGAGTCAATGTCTAGTTTCAGAAGTTACCCCTTGGCAAAGATCCCTGGTGGAAGGCTCACTCATCTGCTACTTTCCCTCAACCACAATTGACTCTCCACTCTCCGTGTGTGGGAGTGATAAAGCAAACAAAATCCTGCTAGATAGTCAGATAACCTCCACTCATGATGTTAATGGGTTAATAAACACAAATAATAACAATGGAGAGGACAGCTAAGTGCTGTGTTGAGTGCTATCTATGTGCTGGACACTGTGGGGACCCATGACTTTTTTTAATGCTCTTAAGAGTTCTGTGTACGGGCACACCTGCCTGCATTTTACGCTTGAAGAAATGAAAACCCAGAGAGAGGTTAAGTAACTTCCCTGAGGTCCCCCAGTGGGTAAATGATGGAGCTAGCGTTCCAATCCAAGTCAGCCGGACTACAAAGCTGCCCTTCCACCGACCGCATCATGCCTCCTGCGTGCTTTCATGCCACTTTGCTCTGCCCTCTGCAGATGCTTTACTCTTTAATCAAGTCTTGTATCTTCGAATCCCAGGTTTTTTAATCTGTAAAATGGGGATAACAACACTTTTATGTAGCAGGATGCTTACATACAAACAGAAACAGACATTTATGAATTTAGGGGGAAAAATGGAATGTAGAAATGAATGAGGTATCAAGCCATGAAAAGACATGGAGGAAACTTAAGCGCATATCACCAAGGGAAAGAAGCCGGTCTGAAAAGGCTACCTACTGTGTGATTCCAACTATATGACATTTTGCAAAAGGGCGAAACTATAGAGACAATAAAAGGATTAAGTGTTGTCAGAGTTTAGGGTGAAGGGAGAGATGGCTTGGCGGAACATAGGATTTTCAGGGAGGCAAAACTACTCTGCATGCTATACTGGTGGATCTATGTTTAAAATGTTTGTTCAAACCCATAGAATATACAAGATTAGGAATGAACCCTGATGTATACTACAGATTTGGGGTGATGATTTATTGAGGTAGGTTAATCAATTGTAACAAGGGCACCACTCTGATGAGGGGGGTGTTGATATTGGGGAGGCCGTTCATGTGTGAGGATGGAGGTATATGGAAAATCTCTGCATCATCTTCTCAATTTTGCTGCGAACTTAAAATCACACTAGACAATACAGTCTATTTTTTTAAAATGGAATGTACTAGAAGGGTAATGAGGGCTTCATAGACTTCTGGTTTCCTTTGTTTCTATGGCAGGAGACCGGTACTGCTCCCACCAAGAGCCACCCCTTTAACAGGAAGGGAGTTCAGATGCAAAGTACCCAAAATATCCCCCGAGTCTGTCTTTCTACTGAGGTTGTGTAGTGGTGGGTGACTCCAGCATCAGACCCGACACATAGTAAATGGTAATTATTATTCTTATTAATAATAATATCCAGGAAGAGGCAGCTCAGCCTGCCTCCGTGCCTGCTTTCCCTGCAGGATGATTTAGACTTCCTTTATGAACAGAGATGGAAACCAAGCTAACATACCCTGAAGACAGAAGGATGCTGTAAGTCGGCAGATTGGTCACTAAAGTGTATCCTAAATTGGGAAGAAATCAAAACAGATTACATCTCATTTTTCACTGTTCCAAGCAAGAAATTAGATTTTCAAGTGAAATGCTATGACTTTCAAGCTGTTTGCAAACACGATTTTTGTGGAGTGTTTTATCTTGAGCCTGGCTTGGTTTTCTTGAGTGGAGTATCTGTCCCCATGGGGTTACCTGGAGTTTTGCAGAAAAGAGGCACAAAGAATCCACTTCCTTCAGTACTTCTTCATGCTGTTAGGAGCCTGGTGAGTCTCAGCCCTCTCATAAGTGGCTGAGTGGGTTATTATGGGAGAAGTATGGGTTTTGGAGCCGGACAGACTTGGATTCAAATCCTGACTCTACTGTTCCATGATATACAGCAGTGCCCTCCCAACCCCCTTATTTGTGGTTTTGCTTTTCATAGTTTCAGTTACCTGTAGTCAACTACAGTCAAAAACCAGATGAGACAATGCAGAAAGATAGTTTGAGAGAGAAACTTCCCATAACTTTTATTAGAGTATATTATTATAATGATTTTATTTTTATTAGTTATTGTTGCTAATCTATTACTGTGCCTACTCTATAAATTAGACTTTATCAAATGTATGCATGTACATATGGGGAAAAAAACAGTAAAAAGATAGACTTTGGTACTATTCATGGTTTCAGCCACGTATGGGAGGGTATCCCCCCTGGGATAAGGAGGAACTACTGTATAGCTGTGGATAATTCATTTTATCTTGGTTTTCTCATCTTAAAAAATGGGTAATCATTATGTACTTCCTAGGATTTGCAGTGGCTATTGCTTTTTCTGGGGCTGCTGCTAACCCAAATAACACCTTTGCATGAATTAAAAAAAGGCATACCCTCTCCTATCAGATGTATGAGGCCAGGGTTTGTGGCTTTCTGAGCAGGGCAGAGGCAGGATTTTGTCCTTCATCGAGCCCTCAGCTGGTATTCTGGGCAACCTGGGTAACCACTGTTTGTAGTGGCCCTGAGATTTATCTATTAAGCTTATTAAACCATTCTTCTGTTAGTAGACACAGAGGCCTTGGCCAGAAAAGGTAAGAATATAGTCCAATTGTGGCCAAATAATCTGGCATGTGACCCAAACAGGCCAATTAGAGTCTCCCCCGGGACTGATATACACACGTGAGGAGAAGTGAGCACTTTATTTGCGTTGGGGAAGTGGCAGCCTCCTTCCTCCTCATATGGGGTAGATCCGTTTCTATTAATAGTAAGAGTGTATTAGTCCCTCTTTTTTGCTGTAACAGAATACCATAAACAATTAATTTATAATGTCAAGAATTTATTTCTTATGGTTCTAGGGGCTGGGAAGTCCTAACTCAGGGCTCCTCCTTTAGCCAGAGCAGCATGCCGCACCATTGCATGGTGAAAGGCAGAACGCAAGACAGCACGAGGGCAAAAGACGACTGAACTTGCTTTTATAACAAGCCCCATTTTGTGATAGCAGCATTAATGAACTCATGATCATCTAATCAAATCTTATGAGTCCCACCTCCCAACATGGTTGCATTGGAGATTACGTTTCCAGCACATGAACTTTGGGGAATGCATTCAAACTATAGCAAGAAGGAGATTGATGAACAGTTAAACACAAATAGGGTTCCCTAGAGATGAGAGATGAGAGAGGAAGTTTCTGGAGCTAGTTGCTGGTGTTGGTTCCTAAAACTCTCCCTACGATTGCAAGCTCTAGTCCAGTCCTCTCAGTTATGTGAACTGAGACATTCCTTTCTTGCTTAAGTGAAAGTGAACTGGTTGTCTGATGCTCGTAATCAAAACTGTCCCAATAGGTGAGGAGTTGCTATAAGATGAACTATGTACGGAAAAAATCCAGCTCATAGTGGCACTCCATAATAATATCTGTTATTATTTCTACCCTGCACCATGTGGAAGTTCCCACCAGTTTGCTTCTTTGGAGTGAAAGGGAAAAGCATTTAATTTGATTCAGGATATCAGATATACTAATAGCCCTTAATTTCTTGCCATGGCAGACATCAGTAATCCAATAACAGAAAACATGAATTCATGAAGACTATAGAGGTTGTTTTTGTTTATTTGCTTTTGCTTTACCTGGGAACAGTCTCAGACTGCTTCCTAACAGGTGCTGCAGGTAGCTGCTAGTAATCATTTGGAAATGAAACAGGAGATAAAACCAAACATTTTTATTTCAGGCAATGTCTGAAAAAATCCATTGCAATCCATTTTTTAAGCCTCGAACTTAGGGAAGCACATCACAGAGGTGAGAAAATGTTGATTTAAATTAATGCCAGAGAATAAGAGACTCAGAACAGCACCGCCACAGCCTAAATGGCTAATGAAGTTTGGCAGAAGGTTTTTGTGAGCATGTGTAGAGCTTTTGGGTCAACAGGAAAACGAATTCCCAAAGACACGGAGAAAAAATGAGCTGGGCGCTGCCATTGTATCTGGGATGGGACTCCCTTCATCAGAGTCTTTTGGGGATTCTGGAGAGGGTGTTGGTGGAGGTTCCAGCCACAGGAAGTTTTTGTGAAAAAGAAGAAAATACAATTGAATTTATTAAAAGTAAAAAATTATGAAAGTAACATGAAAATTAAGTAGATACATAAAGAATTTTGAAAGCCCCCCTTGCTAGTCCTTCTCATCCCCATTTCTCAGAGGTAATCTGTGGTACCAGTGGGTGTGTGTCTTTCAAGGTCTTAGTGCCATAATAGTGCATGTTCGTACATGTTCATTATGAGAAAGTCAGAACAATGCAGATAAGCAGAAAGAAAGACAAATGCCACGACTTGGAGATAACTAGGGAGAACAAGCTGACGTATTTCCATTCTGTCATGCCTGTGTGTGTGTGGATGTGTTTTCAAAAGAAATTCTTATTGAATGTCTATTGTGTGACCACCCCTGTGTGAGAAAAAGATAAACGAGGCAGACCCAATCTTGACTTCTATAGTGCACAGCCTGGTGGTTGGGAGGAGCTGCAGCCTTTCCTTAATTCTTGTCAGGGCTCGTGGGTCTTTGTTTTCTCCATGGATCAGTGACGATGTGTTGGGAGACACCTAAGAGGGATGAGCCAAGTTCCTAGGTATAGGCCTGTGTAAAGTCCTCACGAGAGGTCTATGATGTAGTTTCCATTGTACAGATGGTGAGACGGAGGGTCCTGGAGGTAAAGACACTTGTACAAGGGCACTCAACTCAGAAGTGGCAAGGCTACTGTGCCGCTCTGCCTGCTACAGCCTTCACCTGCTATAGCACCGATAGGAGTGGGCCAACCCATGCCCACAGAAAAGTGGGGTGAGCTCATGGTTGCTGGATTGTGGGAGGGATGGTACAACGTGCGGTTCAGTCATAGCCTTTAGAGCAGCGGTTCTCAACTTGTGGGTAGCGACCCCTTTGTAACAATGAAAATACATCCTGCACATGAGATATTTACATTACGATTCATAACAGTAGCAAAATTATAGTTATGAAGTAGCAATGAAAATAATTTAATGGTGGGGGTCACCACAACATGAGGAACTGTATTAAAGGGTCGCGAATTAGGAAGGTTGAGAACCACTGGGCTAATACATGTGATAAGGCTAGAAGAGCTCAGAACGAAGTAAATGGCTCAGTGAGTGTTACTGGTTGTTGTTACTATGATTGCTTCTGGAAAACCATGAATTAGGGAGGCTTATATCTCCCTAGTGGGATTAGGTGACACCCCCCAGGGGCTGCTATGGCTTTATTTTTGTTTCTGGTTGACTTGGGCGCAGGTTGCTGGCACCATTGTTCCAAGGACTCTGGAAAAAACCAAAACTTGCTCTGTGATCCCATGGGTTTCTCTTGTTGCTCTGGCAACAGGACTGGGAAGAAGGTAAGATTATGGGGGAGTTTTCCCTGGGGAGGATTGTAGGTGGGCCTGACTCTCAGCTTCCTGGCATCCTCAGCACTTTCCTGCTTCCAAAACTCTCCTTTGGTCCAAGTTTGCCTTCTGTTTACCCTTTGCCCTTTATTTGATATTCTTCTCTCTGTTTACCTAATTCTAACCCACCTGGTGCGGGGCCCAGAGGCCAACACTCCATAAGTGATTGCTGAAAATGGAATAAATGACGGAGACATCAAAGGCCTGGCAGATAGAAAGAGTGAGCTGGGGCATGTGGAGGCAGTTGCTTGTCGGGGCCTAAGTCTCTACGTCTGTATGATGGGTAATGGTGAGGATTAAGGATGCACTGTATGCAAGGCACCTCGCTCGGCACAAGGTACAGGGAGCTGTGATTGTTGCTCCCTTCGCCTCCCCTTTTCCCTTCACTGCGGATTTTTAATGCCAGAATTGTCGTCTTCCATGCGTGGTTACTTATTTGAGTCTGACAAGGAAAGGCTCTCTTTTCTGTTCTGATTCCTTCCCCTGATCCCTGATGGCTGGAGGATAATGTGTGGACACCCTGCTTGAGTCAGCCTCTTTACCTTCACGGTGCTGTTCTGCTTCCTTTCATCTTCATCTCTAATCACTGTCACCCATAAATCCTGGGACAGGTCCTTCTACCCCCCTAAAATACTCTCATTCTTCTCTCCACTGCCCTTTCTGTAGCTCATGGAGTTCCGAAATGGTAAAATAAGTCCCTTAGACCCACATTAAGTGGGGTATTTGGTCAGAATTCACAAACAGTATCATGGAGTCAGCCCACTTCACTTAGTAGATCATATCTGATTAAATTCAGTTTGGGCACATGTCGGTCAACTGCCAGAAAGGAAATCCACTGGTTTCCTACACTGCACAGCAGGGGTTGTTGGAAGTGACAATGTATGAATGAGCCCAGTTTTCTGGTCATTCATCTGTCTTGGGACCAATCCTACAAGTAAGGCTAGTATTTTATAGGCCATTTTATGGATCCATTTTACAGACTGAGCAACGGAGGTTCAGATAAGTTACTGAGTAGAAAATGGATTTGGACGCAATGGGC
Source organism: Arctocebus calabarensis (assembly GCA_963573935.1). Taxonomy (NCBI): domain Eukaryota; kingdom Metazoa; phylum Chordata; class Mammalia; order Primates; family Lorisidae; genus Arctocebus; species Arctocebus calabarensis. The sequence continues at coordinate 16,940 of CAUYON010035611.1, forward strand.
TTGAAACAAAAGGGGCAGCTATTCTCATTGGCATTTTGGAAACGTGTAAATGTAGGACTAGCTCTATTGAGAACTGGGATACAAAATTTGATTTTAGATGTAAAGCTCACATGTCATGCAAGATTACTTCCCCTCTGGACCCACTGCGGGCAGAAACAGAGCACGAGGAAACGAAAGGAACAAGAAAGGAATCGTCTTATCTGATAATGAAAAAGGACTTTCAGCTCTGACAGTGTCTGCAGACTGTGTAACTAAGGATTTGTACCAGAACCAGGAGGTGTCTTCAGTACATAAATGATCTGGCCACGTCTGTGATATGTTTTTAAGAAAACTAGAATTGGCTGAACACAACTGAGGAAATGAGACGATGTCCATGAAAAATTATGATGATACTGATGGTGATACTGATGGTGATTAATAGTAATAGCAACTACTATTTTTCTAGAGGTCAGCTCCTATAATCGGTGTATTAAATGTAATCCAGCTTCTCCTAAACTGGGAGGTAGATACTTTTATTTCCACGTTGGGGAAATTAAACCTCAGAGAGGTAAAGTGACCTGCCTTAGGTCACATAGCTTATGAGCAGCAGACCTGAGATTTGAACCTTGATTTGTGTGAATTTAAAGCCTACTGGTCCTGGATTAGGTCTCAGGGATTCAAAGATGAGTTGAAACATTGTCTCTGCCCTCAAGAAGCTCTGTGTTTTGCAGAAAAAGGAGTTAGCTCAGCTAAAGCATTCCCCCATTGAACTGTGAATCATGCGTATAGGAAATAGCACATCTCCATTGCTCTCTGGTAAGGAAAGAAAGCACAGGCGCACAGGTGGTGCCTTCGTCTTAGTTCTGATTTTATTTCTTTCCACATCTTCCTGAGGCCTCCAGCTGTGCTTTTCCTAAATCCCGAAGGAGTGGAAATTCTACCTGTGTCTGTATCGCAGCTGAGACCTGAGCTCTGGGTGAGCAGAGCTCTCTGCATTCTGAAGCTCGTGCAGGCGCAGACCATGCTGACTCCCACCGCCACTGTTCTCCCCACTCACTCTGAGGTGCAGCTTCAGGAAGAGTAATGAGCAAATATCCCTCTTCAGTTGCTGTCCAGTGGGAACAAGCAAGATGCCCTCCCAGGAGCCAGCATTGCGGACACAGCAAATGGTAACCCACAGCAGTGGAGGGTTGAACCGTCCCCTCAGGCTCCACTTGGGAACATGGACCCTGCTTGCAGCCCTTCCTTTCCTCCCACTGGGCCAGGTGCTGTCCAGAACAAGGATCATTAGTGCGCACACCTTGGGATGTAGCTCTGAAATTCTTGTTTAATCTTCAGCTTCACCTATGTATAAGCAGCTCTTGATAAGAGCAACCATGTATTGAATGCCTTTTAGATGCATTCCATACACAATGCTTATTGGATGTTTTCTCTAAATAACTTGTATATTGAAAGAGCAGGACGGTAGGATACAATCACAAAACCACCCTCCCAATTTTGTGTGTTCGTAAGACCGGCCCTCCCTGCCTGTGAATGAATGTTAGACAGGCTCCTTTGCTCACATGCTTATGTGTAGGTAATAAAAATGTCATTGGCGTCTGTGGTCCCCCAAACCCTTTCGGGTCAGTGATTAAGGCATCCAGTCCAGTGCGTCGGTCAAATCTGACTTCATTTGCTGACTCTTGCTTCAGGGAGAAGCTGCAGTGGGGAATGGGAGGGGTCAGCTTCTTGCGTTACCCCTAAGCGAGTGGTAATTCTGCCCTCCATTCCCTTCCCCAGCCAGGCTGCCCTTGCCCTGCCAAGGTTGCTGAGGGCACAGTGGGAAGAGACAGAGGGTAGAAAAAGGTCTTGCTTCACTGGGACCGTGTGAGCTGGGCCCTGCTGGTTGCCATTCTTATGTGGGGAGTTTGCGTGAACTATGGAACTCTGCCTGCTTTGGCTCTGAAACAACAAAACCTTTGTAGGAATTAGAAAAAATTTTGCCTTCAGATGCAGCCTTATGGATGCTCAGCTTGGCAAATAGATATTGTCTTTTGCAAGTTCAAAACAGTCTTCCCCTTTCTCCAGGTTGTTGCAAGCCCACGTCGGTGTGTACATCCTGAGAGCGGAACATGGATGGATTTCTGCAACGCTCTTGGGCCAGTGCCTTTGTTCGATGCACTGAGGGCACGTCTTTCTGCACGTCTGGGGGCATATCTGTCACCTGTGACTCTCTGGCATTATAGCTGCGTGTTCCAACGGCCTAGTAATGACATCCCTCTGGCCTTGGTTCTCCACAGACTTTCCTCACCCCTCCCAGAAGACCAGGCCAAAATATCCCCAGGGTAGCCTCTCCCTTGCTCTCTCCCTCCCTCTGTCCCTCCCCCTCCCTCTCCCCGCTTTCCTTTTCTCTACCCCCACAGAATACGCTGACCTTTGGAGGGAGTGCAGCTGTTTGCCAAATTGCGGCCCTCTTCAGCCAGCCGTGTGCCCCTCAGATTTCTGAGACATGAGTCAAACTCCAGTCCACAGGGCTCTCCACTCTTTAGGGGCAGCACTGAGGCTCTCCCAGGGCTGTCCACACAGAGCCTCCCGCCAGGCTTCAGGTGACAGGAACATACTCCTTCTCCATCAGTGAGGTTGGGGAGAGACGATAGCACATACTCCATCAACTCTATTAAAAGAAATGTTCCTCTCAATTCCTTACCCTTACCCTTGAACCCTCTTATACCCTAGAGTTAGTCAGAGGAACAGCCAAGGCAACACATTATATTTTAACACTTCCTTTGCCAGAACTGCTGAGAGTCTAGCACCTCATTTTGGAACATTGGAAGAGTTGGTACTTATTATTTCATTCTCCGCTTTTTCTTAGGGGACCCAACTCAAAGTGGGGCGACGTATCCATTTTAATACTGGCAGTACGAGTGGTCAGGGCCCCACGACATTAGTGTTGAGAGACCAACTCCCATCTGTGAGTATCAGTGATCCGTGTGGCTGGGGGCTTTCTCAAGGCAAACCAGAAGGGCCATGACATTGACAATCCCAGGGGCCGTGTTCAAACAAGACTGATGCGAGCTGCTGATGCAATTCCCAGATCCTTCACTGCTGAGTTGGGATAGCACTGCAGTGTGCATTCTGTGCAGTTTCCCAGAGTCCCTCTGATGTTATTTCTGGTGCCCATATTAGTGGTTGGCTTGATTAGAAAATCCTTCATTGGTTTCTTTCTCTTCCTTGCCTCACTCACTCCCCATCTCCCTCCTTCATTCCCCAAATAAACAATCTGCACTCAAATCCTTATCTCAGGGTCCCCTTCTGGTAGAAGCCAAAGCAGGACAAAGTACTGTTACTCGGGTGATACCTCTAGTCCCCGGCACACTCCTCATCCTTCCCCAACCTGCAAGTATGTGTCTTTTTTCCATTGAGGAAACAGAAGATCCCAGGGGTAAAGTGTTTAAACATTAGACGTGGTAGGACTGAGATTCAAACTCAGATCCATAACACACCCCTCATCTGCTTTCTCTAGGCATCCCCCGCCCCCGTGAAATTTCCATTGCCGTTCCCTCCAGCCAGCAAGACACAATCCTTTGAGTGGCCACCCCTGCCTCCTGTCTAATCTAGTACTCTCTTAGTGTTCATGGCCTTGGCTCTTAGTGATTTGCCCCATGCCCTTCTTCACTGCTCACTCCATCCTACTTTGGATACCTCCAACTTTTAGTTTCATAAGCCCTTTGGATTCAATGCTGGGTGCTGTCTTCCTGGCCCTTGACCTTGGCTCACTGGAAAATACTCTTCTGAGTTGGCCTGAACTTCCTGGTCTTCCTGACCTGAGCTTCTTGGTCTTGACGCTGTCCATCGTGGATTATCTTCTGGTAAGTTCATATTATGGCTGTCCCTGTAATCCTTTGCCCTTTTGTGCCCTAATAATCCATATCTTTAGCTGGAGCAAAATGCATTTTACCCACTGCTTAAAGAAAGCATATCCTGAAAGTCACACACACTAGCTGAGCAGGCCCCAGTGCCTGTCAGGAGAACGTGGACACCGCTGCTGGGAATTGGCTAAGTGGGAAGATTTTAATTGTTCCCAGGCTTGCTGCATTCACCTAATTTCCTCTAATGAGCATACACAAAGCAACAAGGAGAGGTGCGGGATTGGATGACAATTCAATGCTTCATAATGCCAGATGAATTGCAGAGCCCGCTTCACAGTATCGCATTTGCCGATGTCTGGGAGACAGTCTCCATGGATCCTAATTCAATTTTGCTGAAACATAGAAGGAAATTGTCAGCCAAATTGCTGCTACACTGCTGTGCTGTGCCCAGCCCGTGCCCCAGCGCTGCTTCCTGCTGATTCAGTAGCACACAACGCATCTAGTCTGAGAATGACCAGGGGCTGCCTTCCACCTGAGGTGTCTGCTTGCTTCTTCAGGCGAACTTCCCTTCTTACACCACCCAATAGAGAGAGGACTTCTTTTGCTTATTTTTTCCTTGTCTCCTTTGACTTCTGAATCACTTCTTGGTACATCAACACCAACAAAAATATGTGACAAGTTTAAAGGAAATATATTATTCAACCTATAAATCTCGAATGAGCACCAGCTGTGTGCTAGGTACTATCCTAAGCACTGAGAATATAGTAGGAAATAAAATGGACAAAAATCCATGCCTTTAAAAGTTTATAATCCTAGGCTGGGTGTGAAGGCTCACGCCTGTAATCCTAGCCTTCTGGGAGGCTGAGGCGGGTGGATTGCCTGAGCTCAAAGTTTGACACCAGCCTGAGCAAGAGTGAGATCCCATCTGTACTAAAAATAGAAAAACTAGCCGGGCATGGTGGCAAGTGCCTGTAGTCCCAGGTACTTGGGAGGCTGAGGCAAGAGGATCATCTGAGCCCAAGAATTTGAGGTTTCTGTGAGCTATGATGCCATGGTATTCAACCCCAGGGTGACGGAGTGAGATTTTCTCTCAAAAAAAGAAGAAGGAGAAGGAGGAAGAGAAGAAAAGAATTTATAATCTTGCCCTACTTTGTAAGGAGATAAGGGTAAGGTATATTGGGTTCATCTCATGACCTTCTTTGTTTTCTGGAACCTGGATAATGGGGTATATGTGAAAACTCAAAGGACCCAGAAAGATTCAGTTGACTCATAGGAAAAAGAGCTACATTAGAGGAGAAGATGAGGGAACAGAAAACAATAGGCATGACTAGATTTGGAGATTTGGGGGAGTTTATAAAACAGAGGAGAGGAATTTTGTGGAGTGGGTTAGGGGGACACAATGAGAAGGAAGCGAATTTTAAGTTTTGTTCTGTCTTATGAATGGAATGCCTCTTGCATTTTGTGATTTTTTTTTTTTTTGAGACTTCAGTAAACACAGTTTTAAAATTGGTCTTTTAAAACAAGAATCAGTTTATTCATTGGTCGATGGGCACTTGGGCTTCTTCCATGACTTAGCAATTATGAATTAAGCTGCAATAAACATTCTGGCACAAATATCTTTGTTATAATGTGATTTTTGGTCTTCTGGATAT
>CAUYON010035614.1:0-16327 GCA_963573935.1 Arctocebus calabarensis
GAGTACATTGGATACTTTTTCTTCCATTCTTGAGATACTTTGCTAAGAAGAATATGTTCCAGCTCCATCCATGTAAACATGTAAGAGGTAAAGTCTCCATCTTTCTTTAAGGCTGCATAATGTTCCATGGTGTATATATACCACAATTTATTAATCCATTCATGGGTCAATGGCCACTTGGGCTTCTTTCATGACTTAGCAATTATGAATTGGGCTGCAATAAACATTCTGGTACAAATCTTTGTTATAATGTGATGTTTGGTCTTCTGGATATATACCTAGTAGAAGAATTGTAGGATTGAATTGTAGGAGATCTCTAAGTATTCTCCAAACATCTTTCCAAAAGGAACATATTAGCTTGCATTCCCACCAGCAGTGTAAAAGTGTTCCCTTTTCTCCACATCCACGCCAACATCTCTGGTTTTGGGATTTTTGTGATCTGGGCTAATCTTACTGGAATTAGATGATATTTCAAGGTAGTTTTGATTTGCATTTCTCTGATAATTAAGGATAATGAGCATTTTTTCATGTGTCTGTAGTCCGTGTGCCTGTCTTCTGCAGAGAAGTTTCTCTTTCCCTTGCCCACCCTGAGATGGGATCACTAGTTCTTTTCTTGCTAATACATTTGAGTTCTCTGTGGATTCTGGTTATTAAACCTTTGTCAGAGACATAACCTGCAAATAACTTCTCCCATTCTAAGGGCTGTCTGCTTGCTTTACTTACTGTGTTCTTGGCTGTGCAGAAGCTTTTAGTTTGATCAGGTCCCAGTAGTGTATTTTTGATGCTGCTTCAATTGCCCGAGGGTCCTCTTCATAAAATATTCGCCCAAGCCGATTCCTTCAAGAGTTTTCCCTGCACTTTCTTCTAATATTTTTATAGTTTCATGTCTTAAGTTTAAATCTTTAATACAGCAAGAGTCTATCTTAATTAATGATGAAAGGTATGGGTTCAGTTTTAGTCTTCTGCAGGTTGCCAGCCAGTTCACCCAGTACCATTTGTTAAATAGGGAGTATTTTCCCCACTGAATGTTTTTAATTGGCTTGTCAAAGATCAAATAATGGTAAGTACGTGGATTCATCTCTCGGTTCTCTAGTCTGTTCGATACATCTACCTCTCTGTTTTTTGTGCCAGAACCATGCTGTTTTGATCACTATCAATTTATAGTAGAGTCTCCGGTCTGGTAGCATGATTCCTCCTGCTTAGTTTTTATTTCTGAGTAATGTCTTGGCTATTCAAGTTTTTTTCTGATTCCATATAAAATGAAGTATTTTTTTTTTTATATCTTTAAAGTATGACAATGGAGCTTTGATAGGGATTGCATTAAAATTGTATATTGCTTTGGGTAGTATGGACATTTTAACAATGTTGATTCTTCCCAGCCATGAGCATGGTATGTTCTTCCATTTGTTAACATTTTCAGCTATTTCTTTTCTTAGAGTTTCATAGTTCTCTTTATAGGGATCTTTCATGTCCTTTGTTAGGTAAACTCCCAAATATTTCATCTTCTTTGGCACTATTATGAATGGAATAGAGTCCTTGACTGTTTTCTCAGCATGACTATTGTTGGTATATATAAAGGCTACAGATTTATGAGTGTTAATTTTATAACCTGAGATGTTGATGTATTCCTTGATCACTTCTAAGAGTTTTGTAGTAGAATCTCTGGTGTTTTCCAGATATACAATCATATTATCCAAGAAGAGTAAAAGTTTGATCTCTTCTGATCCTATATGGATACCCTTGATTGCCTTTTCTTCCCTAATTGAGATGGCTAAGACTTCCTTTACAATGTTAAAAGGCAGCGGAGACAATGGACAACCTTGCCTGGTTCCTGATCTGAGTGGAAATGATTTCAATTTAACTCCATTCAATACAATATTGGCTGTGGGTTTGCTGTAGATGGCCTCTATCAGTTTAAGAAATGTCCCTTCTATACCGATTTTCTTAAGTGTTCTGATCATGAATGGATGCTAGATATTATCAAAAACTTTTTCTGCATCAATTGAAAGAATCATATGGTCTTTGTTTTTTAATTTCTTTATGTGATGAATTACATTTATAGATTTATGTATATTGAACCAGCCTTGAGACCCTGGGATAAAACCCACTTGGTCATGGTATATAATTTGTTTGATGTGTTGCTGGATTTTATTTGTTAGGATCTTGTTGAATATTTTTGCATCAATATTCACTAGTGATACTGGTCTATAATTTTCTTTTCTTGTTGGGTCTTTTCCTGGCTTAGGGTTGGGGTGATGTTTGCTTCATAGAATGTGTTGGGTAATATTCCTTCTTTTTCTATATTTTGGAAAAGGTTGAGTAATACAGGTACTAGTTCCTCTTTAAAGGTTTGGTAGAATTCTGATGTGAGGCCATGTGGTCCTGAGCTTTTCTTTTTAGGGAGATTTTATATAGTTGATGCTATTTAGGCCTTTGACATAGGCCTGTTCAACATTTCCACTTGATTCTGGTTAAGTCTTGGAAGGTGGCATACTTCCAAGTATTGGTCGATTTCCTTCAGATTTTCAAATTTCTGAGAATACAGTTTTTTGTAATATTCATTGATGATTTTTTTTTGAATTTCTGAGGATTCTGTTATTATTTTATCATTACCATTTCTGATTGATGAAATTAGAGATTTTACTCTTTTTTTAGGTTAGCCAAAGGTTTATCTATTTTATTGATCTTTTCAAGAAACTGACTTTTTGATTTATTGATCTGTTGTATAATTCTTTTGTTTTCAATTTCATTTAGTTCTGCCCTAATTTTGGTTATTTCTTTTCTTCTACTGGGTTTGAGATTGGAATGTTCTTCCTTTTCCAGTTGCTTAAGATGTCCCATTAAGTTATTAACGTCCTCTCTTTCCATTCTCTTGCAGAAGGCTTGCAGTGCTATAAATTTCCCTCTGAGGACTGCCTTTGCAGTATCCTACAGGTTCTGATAATTTGTGTCTTCATTGTCATTTTGTTCCAAAAATTTGGTAATTTCCTTCTTAATCTTGTCTATGACCCAGCTATCATTCAGCATAAGGTTATTTAGCTTCTTATTGAAGGATCTATCCAACACTGCCATGGGAGTGTTAAAATCTCTGACTATAATGGTGCTGGAGGAAATCAAGTTGCTCATGTCTGTTAGGGTTTCTCTTATAAATTGAGGTGCATTCTGGTTGGGTGCATAAGTATTAATAATTGAAATCTTATCATATTGAGTATTGCCCTTAACAAATATGAAGGGACCATCCTTATCGTTCCTCACTTTGGTTGGTTTAAAGCCTATTGTATCTGCAAATAAAATTGCAACACCTGCTTTTAACTGATTTCCACTTGCCTGAAATATAGATGACCATCCCTTCACCCTGAGTCTATATTTATCTTTTAAGGTATGATGAGATTCTTGTATGCAGCAGATATCTGGCCTGAGTTTTTGTATCCAATCAGCCAACCTGTGCCTCTTTAGAGTGCAATTTAAGACATTCACATTAATTATAAATATTGATAAGCCTGGTAGAATTTTGGGTATTGAGTTTTTTGAAAGTCCAGTGGACACTTTTAATCCTTTCACCACTGAAAGGATTGGAAGAAGAAGTTGGAATTTGATCAAAAGTTTCTGAGTTTGTTTACTTTTGTGTTGAAGGATTGTGCTCATTATGGAGGATAAGTCTGAGAATATCCTGGATAGCTGATTTGGTTATGGCAAATTTCTTCAACATGTGAATGTCATTAAAGTATTTAATTTCTCCATCATAAATGGAACTCAGTTTAGCTAGATACAGGATCCTGGGTTGAAAGTTATTTTGTTTTTGGATATTAAAAGTCCATGACCACCCTCTTCTAGTGTGAAAGTTTTCAGCAGAGAGATCTGCAGTCATTCTAATATTCTCTCCCTTGTAGTTGTGGTTTTCTTACATTTGGCTGCTCTATGTGGGGGTAATTTTAAAGCAGCAATAGAAAACTAATATTTCATGTGAGTTCATAATTTCTACCCACCCTCCCCTGCCCCTCTGCCTGGCAATACTATCATGTGTTATGCTTGAAAAGTTTCCTGCAACACAGTGGTTTCTATTTCCAAACTATATATATATAGGAATAAATTTCATCCTGATACATTTTTGAAAATTCAAAAGCATCCTTTAAAATAGTTAGAAAAATCCTGTGAGTCCCAAATGCATGCTCTATAATTTTGAATCAAAAAAGGACTGAAAGAAATCATGTTCTCTTCTTTTTCAAAGACATTCAAATAGCAATATGTTTATTCCAAAATTACTACTTATAAAATGCTAGTTCTTAATTGAAAATCTGAAAGCATAGAGCATGGTTCTATACACTACCACAGGCCTAGAGTTCAGAATTGTAAATAGAGATGGTGTGGGTCAGTAGTATCTTCAAATAACAATTATTTAATAATTTAAAAATTCATAAATCAATGTTCTTATAATTTTTTTTTTGAGACAGAGTCTTATTTTGTTGCCCTTGGTAGAGTGCCATGGTGTCATAGCTTAAAACTCATGAGCTCAAGCAAATCCTCGCCTCAGCCTCCAAGTAGCTGGGACTACAGGCATCCTCCACAATGGCTATTGTTTTAGAGACCTGGTTTCACTCTTGCATAGGCTGGCCTCAAACTCCTGAGCTCAAGCAATTCGCCTGCTTTGGCCTCCCAGAATGTTAGGATTAAAGGTCTGAGCCATTGCACCCTGCCTAATGTTCTCATACTGTAATAAACAGAATAATGGGCTCACAAAAATATTCGCATCCTAATTCCTGAAACTTGCAAATAGCTACCTTAGGAGGCAAAAGGGACTTCAAAAGGTCATTAAGGATGCTGAAATAGGAAAATAATCACAATCTGTCCGAGTGGGCACAATGTGATCACAAGTGTCTTAATAAGAGGAAGGCAGCAGGGTCTGAGTCAGAAAGGAGAGGTAAAGGTGGAAGCTGAGGTCAGAGAGATGCCAGGAGGGGGCCACACACTAAGGAGTGCAGGCAACTCCTAGCAGCCGGGAAAGGCAAGGATCATTGTGGACACTTCCCTAGTGCCTCTACGATGGGGTACCACTGACAGAGCTCACTGCTTCTGACTTTCAGAACTATAAGATGATACATTTTAGTCAGGCCACCAAACTTGTGATCGTTTGTTACAGCGGCAAGAGGAGACTAACCCATGCATTTACTTCTTTAGGATCTTGGCTTGCTTTTTATTGCAAACAATTAATCAGGTGATATTTTCAAATGTAATTAAGTAATGTCATTTTATTCCAGAAAACCAATTGGTAAGGAAAATCACTTGGAAAGCTTTCTAAAGTTACATTTCCCTGAGCTTTATTCCTAGAGATTTCGGCTTGGGAATTACTGCTGCAAAGTAAGCATGGATTGAAGTGGTAGCTCTCCCTAATCGGGTAGTGGGTAAAATGTAAATGGAAAATTTAAGCTCCTTTACGGTTAAGGTATGTTTGTAATTAGAGCCTTACTATCAGACTAACTTTTTTTTTAAACCTGGGGATCTGGACTTCTTCGGCATTCACAGATTTTCCTTTTGATGACCTTTGTCTGCTGAATGAACTTGGATGAAAGAGGGACATGGAGGGCAGCTGATTGCAATCTAGTGCTGGCAAAGTTTCTGCAGAACTCTGAGTGGACACTGACACAGTGGCACCAGTGTCCCCTCCTCTCTAGGAGGGGCCATCTTAGTTCCTAGGGTACTGCAAGCAACTACTATGAATCAAGCACCTTAAACAGCTAAGACTGATTGTCTCACAGTCCTGGAGGCCTCATTTTAACCCAACTAATTACATTCACAAAGACCTTATTTCCAAGTAAGGTCACATTCTGAGGTACTAGGGATTAGGACTTCAACATGTGAATTTTGGGAGGGAACAACTTAATCTATAATGGGGATGTAGACCCCAGGAGACTAAAAGCAAGGTTTGTTAAGAGAATGGGTGGGCTAGTAATAACAGCTGCCTTTTATCTCATAGGGACTCTGTAAGGTGTTTTTATACCCACTTCAGAGATGAGGAAACTGAGGGGGAGAGGAACTAAGAAATTTCTCCAAGTTCACATGGTTAGTAAGTGGTAGAGCTAGTGGCTAGGTTTGTCCCAAAGCCTGAGTTTTCAATCACTTTGCTCTGCCACCTCCTAGACTAGTCAAAAGAAGACCAGCAGAGAAGACCTGGTTTCTAGGCCTAGTTCTGCCACATAATAAACACAAGATATTCAACAAATCATTTCAGTTCTCTAGGGCTTAATTTTCTCTCCAGTCAAATGAGCCTAATAATAATATACAGGGAAATACACTTCATAATTGTAAAGCACCCTGGCACTGCAAGGAATGTTATTAAGAGCAACATCAGCGCAATGAAAAAAATCAATGTGCTCAGTGGAGAATGATGATATACATTTGCCTTTCCCAGGTTTTTAGGAGTTTGTGTCCCTCTACCTTCTGTTTGGGCATTTCTCCGCAGTCCTTGGACCTATCTTCTAATATTTCCCTAGTTTAAACTCCCTGCCATGGGTGAACCAATGATTTCCAGTCTACCATTTTTTTTTTTTAAATCAGGTTTCCTAAGTTAAAATCATTATTTTATTGAAACAGTTCTTTGGGTAGTTTTGAAAAAAATATAGCAAATGGGGTATTAAATTTTTTTTAGAAACTTGTTAAATTTTTCCCTTTCTGTTGCTACTTGAAGATCTATTCCTAAATGCAAAAACAAACACACAATTAAACAGAGAACCAATTAGATCATTTGGCAGTTCCGGGTATGTTTATTTTTCTACTATAGTGTCTGTTTACGTTTTTGGTAAAAGATAAAAAAATACACGTTCTTTAGAAAGGGTTAGAAGACAAACAAGAAATACAAAGAAAGTAAAACTCACTGGGCCCATATGCAAGAGAAAGCAACTTAACATTTTGGTTATTTATGATAAATTAGATTCTTATTGAACACTTGCTTTTTAAATTTAGTATAATATTAAGAGTATTTTCACGTGTCTTTAATAGCCTTTAAGAACAAGACTTTTAGTCGATTATATATATTGTAATCCATTTAATACATTCCTTTTAATAGAACTTTCAGGTTGTCTCCATTTTTTTTTTTCGTGGTTTTTGGCTGGGGCTGGGTTTGAACCTGCCACCTCCAGCATATGGGGCCAGCGCCCTACTCCTTTGAACCACAGGCACCGTCCTGTCTCCATGTTTTTGCTACTCTCAACAGGGCTTAGAAAAATATCCTTTTATTTAAATCTGCATGTTTTTAATTATTCAGGACATGTCCCAAGAAGTGAAATTATTAGATTGGAGAGCTTTCTTTTTTCATTGCTGTTTTTATTTATCAAACAAGCAACAGGAATTTACAGACATTAGGCAGCTCACAGATTTGTTGGTAAAGCTGGAGACTTGGGCTTAAAAAGTGGGCAAGAACACAGGGAAGCTCAACCAAAGCCCCAACCACGCCCTCACTGCAGATCCAGTCAAGCAAGGACTGCACTGCAGTCGCCACTGCTGGCACTGGGCCCAGCCACTGGACACTGTGCTGGAGACCTGCCCTGTTGCTGCTGCAGCCAGAGAGAGTTCTGCTCTTTGAAGGTTCTCTGCCTGACTAGAGACAGACACACAGTCTTCTTCTTCTTCTTTTTTTATTGTTGGGGATTCATTGAGGGTACAAGATAGCAGATTATAGTAATTGCATTTGTTAGGTAAAGTCCCTCTTATAATCGTGTCTTGCCCCCCAAAGGTGTGTTACACACTGAGACCTCACCCTCCCCTTTTCCCTCTCTCTGCTCTTCCTTTGCCCTACTCTCTCCTTCCTTCTTTCTCTCTCTGCTCACTCCCCCCACCATGTACTAGGTCATTAATTGTCCTCATATCAAAATTGAGTACATGGGATTCATGCATCTCCATTCTTGTGATGCTTTACTAAGAATAATGTGTTCCACTTCCATCCAGGCTAACACAAAGGATTTAAAGTCTCCATCTATTTTAGTGGCTGAATAGTACTCCATGGTATACATATACCACACCTTGTTAATCCATTCTTGGGTTGGTGGGCATTTAGGCTGTTTCCACATTTTGGCGATTATAAATTGAGCTGCAATAAACAGTCCAGTGCCAGTGTCCTTATGATAAAAAGATATTTTCCCTTCTGGGTAGGTGCCCAGTAATGGGATTGCAGGATCAAATGGGAGGTCTAGCTTGAGTTCTTTGAGGTTTCTCCATACATCCTTCCAAAAAGGTTGTATTAGTTTGCAGTCCCACCAGCAGTGTAAAAGTGTTCCCTTCTCTCCACAGCCACACCAGCATCTGCAGTTTTGAGATTTTTAATATGGGCCATTGTCACTGGGGTTAGATAATATCTCATGGTGGTTTTGATTTGCATTTCTTGAATAATTAGGGATGATGAGCATTTTTTCACGTTTGTTAGCCATTTGTCTGTCTTCTTTAGAGAAGGTTCTATTCATGTCTCTTGCCCATTGATATATAGGATTGTTGGCCTTTTCATCTGGATTAATTTGAGTTCTCTATAGATTGTAGTTATTAAGCTTTTGTCTGATTCAAAGTATGCAAATATCCTTTCCCAGTGTGTAGGTTGTTTGTTTACTTTGGTTGTTATCTCCTTAACTGTATAGAAGCTTTTCAGTTTAATTAAGTCCCATTTGTTTATTTTTGTTGTTATTGCAATTGCCACTGAAGTCTTCATAAAATCTTTCCTCAGGTGCATATCTTCCAGTGTTTTTCCTATGTTTTCTTTGAGGATTTTTATCATTTCATGCCTATCATGAATCAATTTTTATGAGTGGAGAAAGGTGTGGGTCCAGTTTCAGTCTTCTACATGTAGATATCCAGTTCTCCCAGCACCATTTATTGAATAGGGATTCATTGCCCCAGTGTATGTTCTTGTTTGGTTTATTGAAGATTAGGTGGTTGTAAGATGTTTGTTTCATTTTCTGGTTTTCTATTTGGTTCCAAATGTCTATTTTTGTGCCAATACCATGCTGTTTTGACCATGATGGCCTTGTAGTACAGCCTAAAGTCTGGTATGGTGATGTTGCTGGCCTTGTTTTTATTATTAAGAACTGCCTTAGCTATACGGTTTTTTTTTTCAGGTTCCAAACAAAATGAAGAATTAGTTTATCCAACTCTTGAAAGTATGATGTTGGTATTTTAATAGGGATGGCATTGAATAGGTAGATTGCTTTGGGAAGCATAGACATTTTAACAATGTTAATTTTTCCCAGCCATGAGCCTGGTATGTTCTCCCATTTATTAATATCCTCTGCTATTTCCTTTCTTAGGATTTCATAATTTTCTTTATAGAGGTCTATCATCTCCTTTGTTAGGTATATTCCTAGGTATTTCATTTTCTTTGAAGCTACGGTAAAGGGAGTTGTGTCCTTAATTAGCCTCTCATCTTGGCTGTTATTGGTGTATACAAAGGACATTGATTTTATATCCTGAGATATTATTGTATTTTTTGATGACTTCCAGGAGTCTTTTGATTGAGTCTTTGGGGTTCTCTAGATATAAGATCATTTCATCAGCAAAGAGGGAGAATTTGACTTCCTCTGCTTCCATTCGGATGCCCTTTATTTCATTCTCTGGCCTGATTGTATTTGCTAGAAATTCCAGCACTATGTTGTGTGGGTGGCGATAGAGCACAACCTTGTCTGGTTCCAGTTCTAAGTGGAAAAGCTTTCAGTTTTACTCCATTCAGTAAAATATCAGCAGTGGGTTTGTCATAGATAGCTTTGATCAGTTTAAGAAATGTGCCACCTATGCCTATACTCTTCAGTGTTCTAATTAGAAAAGGATGCTGGATTTTATTGAATGCTTTTTCTGCATCTATTGAGAGGATCATAAGGGCTTTGTTTTTGCTTCTATTGATATGGTGAATAACATTTATGGACTTGCGTATGTTAAACCAGCCTTGCATCTCTGGGATGAAGCCTACTTGATCATGATGTATGGCTTTTTTGATGATAAGCTGTAATATATTTGCTAGGATTTTGCTGAGAATTTTTGCATCTATATTTGTTAGTGAAATTGATCTGAAGTTCCCCTTTTTAGTTGGGCCTTTTCCTGGTTTTGGTATCAGAGTGATGTTTGCTTCATAGAACGTGCTGGGTAAGAATCCTTCCTTCTCAATTTTTTGGAATAATTTTTAGAGTATGGGAATAAGTTCTTCTCTGAAGGTTCAATAGAATTCAGGTATGAAGCCATCTGGACTAGAGCATTATTTTGTTGGGAGATTTTTTATTGTTTCTAATCTCAGTGCTTGAAATTAGTCTGCTCAGGAGATCTATTTCTTCCTTGCTAAGTCTAGAGAAAGGGTGTTATTCCAAATATTGATCCATCTCCTTCACATTGTCAAATTTCTGGGCATAGAGTTTCTGGTAGTATTCAGAGATAATCTCTTGTATCTCTGTGGCATCAGTTGTTATTTTCCCTTTATCAGTTTTGATTGAGGTTACTAGAGATTTAACCTTTCTATTCCTAGAATATGGTCAAAGGTTTATCTATTTTATTTGTTTTTAAAAAAAACCAACTCCTTGTTTCATTAATTTTCTGAATGATTCTTTTGTTTTTAATTTCGTTAATCTCTGCATTAATTTTGGATATTTCTTTTCTTCTGCTGGGTTTAGGCTTAGATTGTTCTTCTTTTCCTAATTCCATAAGATAGCTTGTGAGTTTGTTGATGTGCTCTCTTTCTCTTTTTTTGGATGTAGGTATCTAAAGTGATAAATTTTCCTCTCAGGACTGCTTTTGCAGTATCCCACAGGTTTTGGTAGTTGGTGTCTTCATTGTTGTTATGCTCTAGGAAGTTAATGATTTCCTTTTTTATTTCTTCCTACACCCAACTATCACTCTC
Source organism: Arctocebus calabarensis (assembly GCA_963573935.1). NCBI lineage: Eukaryota > Metazoa > Chordata > Mammalia > Primates > Lorisidae > Arctocebus > Arctocebus calabarensis. The sequence goes on from CAUYON010035614.1 coordinate 10,859, forward strand.
ATAAGGTTATTTAATTTCCATGTCTTTGTGTGAGGTTGAACGTTTTTGTTGGGGTTGAATTCCACCTTTAATGCTTTGTGGTCTGAGAAGACACAAGAGAAAATTTTAATTGTTTTGATTCTATTGAGGTTTGTTTTGTGTCCTAGGGTATGACTAACTTTGGAGAATGTTCCATGAGGTGATGAGAAGAAAACAAAACAAAACCAAGAAACAAAGCAGTATATATATCTTGCTGAATATTGTCTGGGAAACAGGTGATCTTCTGGGGTATGAGATGTTAATCACAATGCTGATACAGCTGTATGAGTTGGAGACTGGAGGCCTCTGCTGATTTCTCAAATCCTGCAGGGTTGAAAACCTATATCTCTCCTCAGCCTGCTTAAAAGACACTTTAAACCATTAGCCTGGGCTAAGCATAAACTTTCCCAGGGAAGCATTGTTGCTGGGATCTCTCCTGAAGTGGCTGCCCACTTAGCCAGTGTGTCAAACTCTATGCCCCTGATGGCTGAGGTTGCAAGGCAGCCCTCCTACTGCCAAACACTGAAATCTCCACACTTCCCTAGTACTCAATCCCAGCCTTTGGTGCTGCTCAGTCACTAGATCACTCACTGAAGGTCTGGAAGCCCCAAGCCCCAGCCTCATTCTGTGTCCCCGAGAGTGGAGCCTGCAGGGGCAGTTCTCCTACAATGGTTGTGTGGGCAGCCCACAGCCAAACAATAGTAGGTGCCTTCTGGCTCAGTGGCTCAGTCCTGGGCCCTAGACAGTGCTTAAAGTCACTCTTCCCCAAATTCTCTGAAGGTAGTTCAACCAAGTGCCCAAGTCCAAAAAAACAAAATAACCCACAGGGAAGGCCTTTCCTGTTTGCAATCTTGCTGCTGTTGTAGTTACAGCTGTGGCAGCCACAGTCTCAGAACGAACAAATACAACCACTTGCCAGTTCTCCGCTGATTTTGTCCTCCTCCTAGGGTCCAGAAGTCTCTTGCTGTCTCCTTGCATCTCCAAAGTGATGCTTCTAGGCAGAACCCACAAGCCAGAGATGCTTGGATTCTTCTCTGCCCAATCTTACTGTGTCCAGTTGCAAAGAAGCTGTTACTCGGTCGCTGTCTTGCCTATTCCCCCGACACACAATATCTGCTGTCACATCTGAGAGCCCATGCCCAGGGGGAGGGACAAGCTCAGGTGGTGTTCCTACCTCTGTGGAGGGAGATGAATTCTGCCAACTGCTGAGACACAAGGTGGAAGAGTCTGCTCACTGCCAGTCTGACAGGCAAAAAGTAGTGCCTCATTCTGGTCTTAATTTGCATGTATTTGTTTGCTAGAGAGGATGGATATTTTGCATGACCCTATTGGCAATTTGTGATTCTTCTCTCACAAATTACCTAATCATATCTTTGAATGACTTTCCAATTGGAATAGTTTGCATGCTTCTGGGACAGTTATCTTTGTCTTTTCTCTAAGAGCTCTTTTCATAATAACACCACGAACACTTTAACAGCTGTATACGTTTCATCTTTTCCCCAACTTGACTTTTAACTTCATTTAGGAATTTAAAATTTAAGCCTGCAGAAGTGTACCTATTTCATAAAGTTATGTATCACTTGTCCCTATATGTTTTCTTAATTTGCTTTTAAATTTGGCCTTCTCCAATGTGAAGGTAGATCAGTAATCACCTATATTTTCTGATTAATCTAAATCAATCAATTTTTAATCTTTAGCTGGACTGCTCAAATGGTCATGAAGTTATAGAAGGAAGATCTACATTCTGAAATATGGGAAGACCACCAAAATTCAGTAGTTGCAACACAGGCTTCTGGCAGGATGTCAAGGCCCACTGCAGAAACTGAATAATAGAAGCAGATTGATCAGTTAATAAGATATCCTACCAGGAGCACTTTTTAGTCAGTTTAAGTATTGCAGGAAAGTGAAAAAAAAAAAAAAATGAAGTGCTTCTCCCTCAGAGTAGTGGATTTTTTGTAAAGGTGTATTACTGTGTATTTATCTTCATGACAGATATCTGGTCTTCACAACAAAACTCCCTTTACTTTCAGAATCTGTGTGGATGACTCTCAGGATGGTGGGCTGTCTGTGGGTAGGCTTAAAGAGGATTTGGAGAATATTCCAGTTGCTAGAGGAAGAAAGTGAAATACTCAATTACTTTTCACTGGCTTCAAAGAAGTTGTTGCTATGCCTTCCCTACGTCATCGTTGTTGGCAGTTAGAGTACGCGTAGAGAGCAGGAAACTTGCTGAGTGGGAGAGTGGGCAGCCCAGCCGGAGCACTGCAGAAGGGCAGCAGCAGCTCCACGTCCAGGGGAACAGGTGTGGCTCAGCAGCCCTGAAAGGGGCACAGGGATTTGCACCTACAGGATTCACTTGAGGAAAAGTGTGGGAGAGCTGTTTTCATCACCTCCTCTTCACCCCATTGGTGAGGGACAGTTTCATGCTCAAGGATTAGAAGGATGGCTGGGTGTCCAACCCCCAGCACTGTAGAGATGAGAGCAACAGCAATTTATCAGTCACATATACAAAAGGTGCCCCCAAATGTGTACAAATTTTAAAGAAGGAAACGGCTATATTAAATTTGTAATATCAGTCATATTTGACTTCTGCAATGACAAGAGGTGCTCAGCATGACTTGTGTTCATCTTTTGTTGTCAGTATATAGTGAGTATTACAATTTAAACTGTAATAAAACTGTGATACTCAATAGATACCAAGAACGTTTGTTATCTTGTATATTGTATCATGGTATCTCTTGTGATTGCAGAAGTCAATCGTGACATGGGTACTACAATTTTAATACTTTTTTCCTCTCTTAAAATGTGTATACACTTTGGGCACCCTTTGTATTTATGGGCTGGGGGAGAAGGACAGGGCCACATGGGGGATACATCTGGGAGCACAGTGAATGGAAAGGGGGTGTGGGAGGCAGACTCCATAGCACCAAGAGGATATGATGCCTCCTGATTCCTGTGGGAGGATGCGATTGGCTTGTTTGAATAATTCTGTGAGCTGGCAGGGAACTGAGACCTACGAGTCAGAGATAAGCAGGAATTGTGCTCAGTCACTTTGATAAGGAAGGTTACTTGGCTGGGATACCTTATCTAAAGGAGCAGAATGGGGATGGCAACTTGCAGTTAGGCCATTCAAGGGCCTGTGGATTTTATGAGAGGTCAAGGCAGCACCTAATATCGAGCCTTAATTTTAGGTCTTCCACCACACTGCACTTATGGGCATTGGTTGATGCTGGACTCAGTGGTTCTAAGGAGAGAAACTCAGATCCTGGGCAGAAGTTGCTATCTCTCTACAGAAATCAGGGATCTCAAAACAAAATGGCAGAAGCAAGGTCAATTATCAAGACAGTTTGGGATTCAAAGGATGGAGCTACGAAGGATCCCACTCCTGATAGCAGTCAAGAGACTGCTCATTGCTCCAAACCTGTGCCCAGTGAGTTGAGTAAATGGAGACACTGGGATTCAACTTGCTCTTTACAAACAGTGTGCACCCTTCATCCAGCACTCTACATGCTGTGCTGTGAGGAAAAGGAGAAGAGAAAGTAAATCCCACGGGCCTGGTCTCTAGAGACCCGCATGTCCTGGCACTCAGGTGATGGCAGTGAGAAATAACCCAGCAAGCAGCAATAGAAAGCAACCCAGGGAAAGTTCTGGGGGCTTTGGGGGATGTTTTGTTACAGCCTGATGAAAGGGGCTGGGGCGGTTCCTTGCAAACCAGCCAGCCCTATCTTGGAACTCAGGTTTAGCAACACAGAGTACAAGGTCCCCTGTTATGCTGTATTTTATCAAGCGTTTGATGAGCACCCACCAAACAGGAGAATTCTGTGTCAGTTTCATTGGGACAGATTCCTTCCCTTGGAGCTCCCAAGATCCTTGGGACAATAACATGGCAAGGTATATGAAATGGCAATGTATAAAAATGTTCCAAGGGGAAGAGCATGGGAAAAGAATGCTATGACAGCAGTCAGTATGTTTTTCTCATAATCGTGTTGCTTACATGCCACACCTTGAGCATATCCTCACATGCAAAGAAGATTATAGGGCAGGACACGTTCTTGACCTATGAGCTGAATCTCTCGTGGACACACAAACGGAATAGTGGTCAATGTTTCTTTTTGCTTTAAAACGTGCTGTTTTAGTCCATACTTGCAGATTCTAGCTAAGGGGGTGCAGTGGGGGAGTCTCCTCACTTCCTCCTCACCTTGTGTCATGCGGTCCCCCTACTGGGGCCATTCTCCTCATTCTATCCTAAGTCACTTATGGGATACCTGGGGGTGACAACTTGAGGTCCAGGTCAAATGTGGTTATTTGGCGGATAAATCAGACAAATCCAGAAGGTCCAAATCATTTTATCTTTTCCCACTCCAGCCTAACTCTTATTTAAGGGTAGAGTACGAACCAGCCTGGACAGGTTTCTATCCTTGCCATATGTACGACTTGGTTGTCTCAATGCTAGCCTCGGAAAGTTCTACCCCAACTCCAGCTCACTCTCGGTCTGTTGCCGGTGGTTAGCAGCTTTGGCTTGGTGCAGTTAAAACATTTTTTTTAAAGTATACGATCCCAGGTTCTGCTCTCAGAAATTCTAACTTAGGGAGTCTGGGACGTGCCCTGTGAAATACATGTGTCATGGTTGAGATGAACAGATACTCACTTAATGTAAAGGGAAAAGTTCAGACAGTTATAACTGATTGATAGTGTAATCATCCATCTGTGAACTCATTGTGACTGGCAGTTTTCCAGTTTAGGGTAAATTTTGGAGCCATCACTCCTCTTTCCGCATCATAAGACATAACTGTACCCTCCAGCATCTTCTGTGTGGCATCTCATACTCTGCACAAATGTCCAGTAGGCCAGGTGTCATTACTGTTCTCATTTTACAAATGATAGAAGTGAGATGCAGGGAGTGTATTTGACCACAGTGGAACTAAGAAGAGAGGGAGGCAGGATTACTGTGAAGGTAATTCCTGATCTAGGCCCCTGTGTGAACTCAATTCTGGAGACGTGCCCTGGCCCAAGGAGATGGCTGAGAGCCTAGGCCACTTTCTAGATCACTCAAGGACCCTTGGATTATTATTATTTTTTTTTTTTTGGAGACAGAGCCTCAAGCTGTCACCCTGGGTAGAGTGCCATGGCATCACAGCTCACAGCAACCTCCAATTCCTGGGCTCAAGTGAGTCTCCTGCCTCCGCCTCCCGAGTAGCTGGGACCACAGGGGCCCGCCACAATGCCTGGCCATTTTTTGGTTGCAGCCGTCACTGTTGTTTGGCAGGTCCGGGCTGGATTCGAACCGGCCAGCTCAGGTGTACGAGGTTGGTGCCTTAGCCCTGTTGAGCCACAGGCGCTGAGCCTTAAATTTAAATTTAAATAGCAAAGAATTTAAATTAAAATTTATATGGCGAATCATTGTACTACTACTGAGAACAAAAAATTTATGTGGTGAAGCTTGAAGTTTAAATA
>CAUYON010035616.1:0-21117 GCA_963573935.1 Arctocebus calabarensis
TGGATTCAATTTTGACCAAAGTACATTACTTAAATATTAATTTTTTAATTCAACTTGTCAATATGTTGTTTAGGATATTGCATCCTCATCTATAAGTGAAACATGTTTGTAATTTCTCTTTATAACAATATATTTTCTCCACTTTCAATATCAGGTGTATCCAGATCAAGTAGAATGATACTGAAATATTTCTTTTTCTATTGTTTATAAGATTTCTGGAATTGCTTGTTTTGTAAAATCATTGTGGTCTATGAGTTTATGATGGTTTGAACTTTGTTATTTAATTTAATTCATTGCTTTATTACTATTTTCCTATGAATGATTATACTGTGGTTAGTATGTTAGTATAGCAGTATTCCCAGATAGTTTTTTGTTTGTTGGGAGGTTGGGCCTTTGGGGGGCAGAGTTACTACTTTGCATGAAACATCTTATTTTATAACAGTGAAATTGCTTTCTCTTTTGTCTTGTGATTCTTTTTGAGGTGAAATTTAAGTTTTTGTGTGAGTAGTACTATTATACCTATCTTGAGTGTCTTGCTTGTACTGTATCACATCATACCTTTGTTTAATTCTTAATAAACTGTTCACTTGTCAAAAATTAAAAAAAAAATAAGTAAGGCTCGGCGCCTGTGGCTCAACGGGCTAAGGCACCAGCCACGTACACCTGAGCTGGCGGGTTCGAATCCAGCCTGGGCCCGCCAAACAACAATGATGGCTGCAACCAAAAAATGGCTGAGTGTTGTGGTGGGCACCTGTAGTCCCAGCGACTTGGGAGGCAGAGGCAAGAGACTCGCTTGAGCCCAGGAATTGGAGGTTGCTGCGAGCTGTGATGCCACAGCACTCTATCCAGGGTGACAGCTTGAGGCTCAGTCTCAAAAAAAATAAAAATAAAAATAAGTAAATAAATAAATAAATAGTTGAGATAAGGCCATAAAAAATGAACAAAGATAATTACGAAGCATTCGAAGGCAGATCACAAAAGGGGAAAAAATATCTTCAATCATGCTTCTAAAAAGAGGGTGGTGCCTGTGGCTCAAAGGAGTAGGGCGCCGGCCCCATATGCTGGAGGTGGCGGGTTCAAACCCAGCCCTGGCCAAAAAAAAAAAAAAATGCATACTTCTGAAAAGAGATGTATATCTAGAATACATGGAAACTTGCAAAAGTCACTAATAACAAGACAACCTAAGGGAAAAATTGGAAAGGTATTAAATAGACATTTCTCCAAAGAAAACCTATAAGTAGTTAATAAGCACATGAAAAGATGTTCAACTCATTTTACCATCAGGATGAGATACTACTTCACCCCCTCTAGAATAGGTATACTCAAAAAGATAGACAATAACAAGTATCGGTGAGGATGTGAAGAAATTGGAATACTCAGATAGTGCTGGTGGGATTATCAAACAGCATAGCCACTTGGGAAACCAGTTCAACAGTTCCCTGGAATGTTAAACAAGACTTACTACATGACCCAGCAATTCTCTACCTAGTATAACAAATGTCCACACAAAACTTGTATACAAATACAAATGACTATATGCAAATGCTGTTCACAGCAGCATATTATGAACCCTTAATAAATAGCCCCAGTGGAAACAAGTCAGACGTCCATCCCCTAATAAATGGGAAAACAAAATGTGGTACAGCCATACAATGGGTGGTATCCATATATACAATGAAATATTATTCAGTAGAATTGCCTAGGAAACAAGTGAAGGGGAAAATGGAGAGCCCAGGACAGAATCCTGTGAAGCACCGATACTGAAAAGACAAGGGGCAAAGGAAAGGTCTGTGAAGAAAACAGGCGTTCAAGAGTAGAAAACTAAGAGAAAGAGAGTTGATGTTATGGAAACCAAGGGAAGATTTCAAGAAGCGGCTCCACAGAGGCACAGTGAGGTCATCAGCAAAGACCAAGACGTAGCAACCAAGGTCAGTGGGCATCCATGACTGCAACCTGGTCTGAACACATCTGCGGTAAACATATTTCCAGAATAATTAATGAAACAGTAGGAATGTGGGATGCACGTATAAGATGACATTACAGAATTACTGTTAATTTTATTAGGTGTGATACAATATTGTGGGTGTACAGGAAAATGTTCACTCTTTTATAAATACACACTGAAATAAGTCCAGGGTGATGAAATATTAGAAAGTCTGTAATTAGTTGAATATTAATTTAGCAAAAAATGGATGAAACAATTGTGGCGAAATATAACAATGGTTTGATCTGAGTAAAGAATATATGTGTTTATTACACCATTCTTTCTATTTTTTTGTCCATTTGAAAGCTCTGGAAAATCTAAAGTAATTAAATAAGACCTGAGAAGAGGCTCCTGGTTTAGGAAATCAGGGGAAGCCTGGTGACCCTTGAGAAATCAGCTGAGGGGGAGCAGGGGGCATGACGAACGCCCAGACAGTAGCGGATGGAGGTGAGGCTGAGCAGTGGGTGCAAACCCACAGGCAGGAAGTTTAGTCCTGAAAGAAAGCTAGAGAGGGCGATGAAGTCACATGAAACTTTTTTTTCTTTAATGGATAGATCGGGGTGTGTGTTCAGGCAGCAGGAAGAAGGCAGTACAAAGCTAAAGACTGAAGGTGTTGCTGAGAGAAGCAATAGTTCAAGGAGAGAAAAATAAAACTGGGAACAAGAGCTCTCAGGCAAGCCATTCAGCGCAGGAAGAAGATAGGACAGTTGTTTGAAGCTGAGGGTGAAAGGGAATTCTTTGATGTGAAAGAAAAATTGCATAGAAGCGAACAAACTTCCAGTAGACAGAGCTGTGTTCCATCTCCACTGAGAATAAATGCAAGTATATGTGATTATGATATTGACTATAACATCCAAAACAAGAACCGCAATCTCTCGCTCCTGTCCACTGCCTACACCTGAGGAATGGCATACTGTGGCATCGGGATTGGTCTGGGACAACACAGCCAGGTTGGAGGAAAGTCAGGGCAAGGAAGAGAACAGGCAGCAATCGGGGTCCTGCGGCGTAAAAGTAGCAATCCCTCCCCACTCGGGGGGGAAGATGGGCAGTTCACAGCAACCAGGACCCTAAGAGCTGGGCCAAACTCCAGTTTAATCTTCTGTGACCTATGTCAGAATCCCAAGGGCTGTCCATCAAGGGAACAGGACAGCAGCAGCATTTGGGAACTTCTGGGCACAATGTCGAGGCATGAAGTGCAGTGTGGTGGGAGCATCACCTAGCAGGCACAAGGACCCGAGGTGGTTAAGGAATGACATGAGGCCAAAACATGAGTCGCCTTTAGCTAGTGAGGCTACGGGGCTGGACTCCTGCCAGGAATGGGCGACTAGGAGTCAGGGAAGGAGGAGGGCTCTGAACAAAGGGATCCAATAGGTTTCTCCCTTACTGGCCACCGAGTCCAGACTGTGGCCCCTGAGGCTTTTATTACATGCAGAGGAGTTTGTTTTCTGGTCTATACACGTCAGCAAAAGAAGGGTGTCCTCAGGGCTGTGGGTTAAAGATTCCAGAAAGGCTGGGATTGCCACAGAGAAATGGACAAATATCTTGAGCAACTTCAGTGGAGCCAGGACCAGGCAGGGATCAAAGTATAATCCTCCTTCTAGATGAAGAAAATGGCCACAGGATCAGCTCCAAACATTAAGTAGTCTTGAGATGGTTACATGTCAGATTCACATGACTTGTCTCCTTTGTCTTTGTGCCCTGGTGACATGTTGCATGGTAAGTAATGGGAGGGAGGACACGTAAACTTAAAATTTTCACCCAGGGACTTCCAATGGTAGAGGAGAGAAAACTGGAATCCTGGGGACTTTGCGGGTCTTGGATCTAATCAGTATGTCCAAACCACAAAATCTATTACAAGTCTCCAGTTACCTTAGGAACCCAGGTGCACTTTGAACACTAATGATATCAGGACAGGAGACCTCCAACCTCAGGCAGCGTTGACTGTGTGTTACCTGTAAATCGCCGCAAACTTGGTGGCTTAAAATACACATAACCAGTTCAACACTTCTATAGGTCAGAAGTCTGACATGGACCCCCTCAAGGTGCCTGCGGTGTGTGTTTGACTCTGGAGGCTTTAGGAGAGAATCCCTTTCCTGCCTCTTCCAGCTCGCATGCCTTGGCTTCTGGCCCCTGTCATTCATCTCCAAAGCAGCATCGTCGCACCCCTCTTACCTCTCTCCCACAGTCACAAACTACAGCTGGGAAAGATCCACCGCTTTTAAGGACTTGTGATTATATTGTGCTCATTCAGATGATCCAGGATAATCTCCTCGTCTCAGGGTCCATAATCTTAATCACATCTCCAAAGCCCTTTTTGCCATGTAAGGTAATTTATTCACAAGTTCTTGGGATTAGGATGTGGACATCTTTGGGGGCCATTATTCTATCACAGCTACGGTTGCAAGAAGCCCTCCTGCTGCTCCTAGAGAAGAAATAAAGAAAATCTCCATCCTCCTGAGAGGGCAGACAGGCCTGTGGTATTTCTGGACACTTCTCAGCGAGGAATCCAGGCGTTATTGTACACCTTCAATAGTCATCAATCTATCCCAGACGCGCTACCAAGAACTTTCGCAAAAGAAAGAAGCTGGGGTTTGAGGGTGGGTTGAAAAGATGGAGAACTGGCTCTGGGTATGCGTCTGACTTAGGAAAAAGCTCTGGTGGTGTCCATGGGAAAGGGAAACACCGTCTTGCTAGATGGCGGAGCATTTTTTTTAATGGCTTTGGGAGAGTTGGTTAGGGTCAGTTCTGGGACACAGGTGTGGGATGACCACGGGGCCGCCATTGGGAATAGCTGATATTGAACGACTTGTTCTGGGACAAGCTAAGCTCTGGCCCTGGGGGTGCAGGGATGTGAGCATTGAGAAATGGGGGTTCTGCTCTGTCGGCAGCTCATTCTCTCTTCGGCCACCAAGCGGACCCCATGCTGCAAGGTCAGATTTTTCTTTGCTCAGCCCTGTTTACATGTGATATTCATAGTGCGCCTGTTAATTCAGCTTTGACCCTCGTTCATGCACACTAATTATCTTGGCTTTGCTATGCCAGGCGAGAATCCCTTCATCTCTGACTTGGACTCCCTCCCTCAGCTTCCCACATTGGCACATCACTTCTCCCTAAGCTTGGGAAAGCTGCCTACGGGCTGTGCTGTGTGAGGGTGTGTGTCAGTGGTGGAGGTGGGAGGCTGGGTGCCCTTAACCTGTCTGAAGTCCCCACCGTTTTGCCAAGCATACAGTAGGTTCCCAAGGCTGGTTTCCTTCCTTGCCCCTCTCTTACCCCTTCTGACAGCTTAATTTCCTCCTAGGCTTCACCCCACCAAATCATTGTGGCAATTGAAAACACCCCCATGGATTTCTCAAAGGCCTCCTGGGAGACAGGGTCACCCCCACTGAGAACCCCTGATCACAGCAGTGTGAGTGGAAGGCAATGCCTGTCCCCAGCAGGGCTGCCAGGGCAGTTGCTGGCTTACAAAGGCTGAATAAACTTCCTGAAGCAAACCCCTACTGGGCTCCGTGGCTCTGATCAGTGACTGTGGTTTCCTCTCCTCCGTGAAAACAATCATGTCTCTCTGAAACTCCTCATGTTCAACCCTTCCATCTTTGGCAATGATATGCCCAAGGTGGGCTCTCACCGGAGATTCTGCACCCTGGCTGCATGTTGAAATCACAGGGACCTTTAAAGAATAGTGATACCCAGGTCTCATCCCAAAGAGTCTGATTTAACTGGCCTGGTTAGCTAGCTATTTTAATACTCCTGGCGATTAGCCAGAGCTGATAAGCTTTTATTAGGAGATTTTCTCGGTGCATAACCTTGAAGCTGGGTTGGGGGTGAGCTTAGTGGCATTGAATAAATGCTTCCCATTGGCTGGGGAAATTTTCTCATGAGCCCCTCCCTCTGTAACCTATTTCACTCTTTCTCCATTTCTCCCTTCTACCCATTTCTGTTATAATTATTTAGAATTGTAGGGTTCCCTTTCAGTCATCCAAGCTTTTATTCCACTGCAACAAATGGTAAGGATAGAAAAGCCAGCACAATCTACAGCTCAGTGTTTCTATTTCCTTTTGCTTACAGTCTTACTGAGCAAGGGAGAGTTAGGAGGAGACTCTCAGATAAGGAGTAGACAGGAGGAGTCAGTGTCACCTGGCTCAGCCTGGTCCACTCCATGTGGGCAGCATTCTGGGAAGCACAGGCTGAAGGCTTTGCTTCTCTCATGCTTTCCGGGTCTCCTTCGCAGCTAGATGCTCCCAAGGAAGAAGCCAAGCCTCCAGACTTCTCTACGCCTTGTAGATTTCAGAGGCTCTGAAAACAGGCTCTGTCACCCACAAAGGATTTATTCTGCTGTCTGCCAGGCAGAAATTAACGAGGGAAAAGAACCAGTTCAACACTTTCACCACCAGCCTTTATAAAGGAAGACCCAAAGAACTGTTCTTCATAATTTGTGAAGCCTTGGTTTCAGAATTCTCTTCTTTTATATTCTCATGACTATTACTAAAGAAGGTTAAATTTAGGTGACCGTTTAAAAAGCCATGCAGTCGATAAATTTTGGATGAGTGGATTGCATGGCATTTATGCAGTCACTGGAATTGTAGCTACGCCTCTTAGACAATAAGCAGCCAGTGTTAGGATTAGAGATGAATCGAGAGGAGGAAAATAGTTTCTGTGTCCAAAGGCAGGTGGGGGGATGTGCTTCCTGGCTTAAAAAATCGAAAATATCATTTAATTGGTAGCTATATTAGCAATAGTTTATGGCTCATTTGAACCCGATCTTAATTCACTAAGACAGTCCTGGCACGACTGGATAAGACTGTGGCTGTCATTTGATCTGAGCATGTACAGAGCTGCAGAGGCACACGCACACAGATTCCTATTACACGGAGCTCCTCGGCAGAGCCTTCACCTGAGCGATGATCATGCCCCATGAAATGCACACACACATCATACAGGTCCTGGGTCTGTTTGCAGTCAGACCCATTCTCACCCTTTGCCTGCTCTGCTCTCTATCAAGGAGGCTCATCCTGCTTAGCAGATTTCCCAGGCTCCCAGTCACCTAGACTTCAGCTGGGCTTGGCCGATGAGGAGCACTGGATGGTGGGAGGAGGGGAGAGGCCAGGGTGTCTCTCTGAGCCTCTCAGTCTTGGATGGCACCACTGACAGTAACTGTGGCATGGCTCCAGCCCCTTCCAGAAAGGCCACTGTGCTTCCAGCTGCCATCAGTGGCTCTAGTCCCTGGGCAATGGTAACACCATCTCCCCAGATGGTTTCTTCGGCCCAGGATTGGGAGTCACTTCCTGCCGTTGCTAATTTAAGCTTCACAGATTCTCTGTCACCTGTGTGACCAATTCCGCATATTAAATTCCCTCTGTTATAAATACATGTAGTAGTTTCTGTTGTTCTAGTTAGACCCTGACTGATACATATGCTATGTTTAAAACATATTTTCCTTTAACAAAGACTACCTACTAGCGAGTTTCTTAATCAGGGTGTGGTTATCAGTCTATTATTATTTGTAATCATTTGTTTGAAGGGTAGTTCCTAATCTGTTGAAGTTATTTTCGGTTGCCGGTAACATTTTTAAATGCTTAAATTCATAAATGCTTAGAAATCCTACCATCTTGAGCTTCAAAGCAGTAGCCTAATTTTACTCAATATGTTCGTATTATAAATGTAATGGAAATAGTGAATCATAAGTCAACAAATAACTATTATTCATAATGGAACTACTACCGTGTTTTGTAGAAATAGCCCACATCCATTCTTGAGATAATATACATACTGACTTCCAGCAATAGTGCCATGGAAGAATGATCTGGCGGTATTTACGATAAAAGATATGCTCATAATAACTTTGGAAGTCGGAAGTAATTATATCTTCCTATTTCAGTGATGTATTTTTATCATTACTTCCAATGTCTTTCCTGAAACTTTGCCTAAAATTTTCTCTCCTGCTAACTGCAGATCAGAAGGGGAATGCATTAGTTGAGTGTCTTCAAAGAACCCTCAAGTAAACCAAGTCACTTTGGCTACCATTTTCTTCCTTTCCTTTCTCATCTTACCCAAGTTTAAAAGAGCCCACAAGTATAAGAAAAGAATAAAAAAGAGCTAGGCTTTCACACATGGAACCTGGCACTGTGTCTGTCAGGAGAGTCTGTGAATGTCTGATTAAAGAGGGCAGATAGGCATGTTTGATTTATCTTCGCCAAGACCCCACTAAAAAGAAGACCAGCAAGACATTTAAAAAGTGATTAACTTTTTAATCCATAATGGTAAAGGGACTCTTAGCAGGTAAGCAATTTTGGAGAATTTCTGGAAGATAAGAGTGGTTGGAGGAGTGGTAGTAGGAGAAAGAGGATCATGTTACACGAGTGGGGTAGAGGAAGATAGAACTGGGAGACAAGTCTCTGCAACGCAAGACTTGGGAGACAAGGCAGTTCACAAACTCAAAAACCATGGTGATTACTAAAATATCACACCGGAGGGTGGCGCCCGTGCTCAGTGGGTAGGGCGCCTTCAGTCCCAGCTACTCAGGAGGCTAAGGCAAGAGAATCGCTTAAGCCCAAGAGTTGGAGGTTGCTGTGAGCTGTGACGCCACTGCACTCTACCCAGGGTGACGGAGTGAGACTCTGTCGCAAAACAAAAAATCACACTGGAGCATTATCCTCTCAGCCCACTTGGCAGCCAGGCAGGCCCTCTCCTGCTTCTACTCCCCTATCCTTGAGAAGGCTGACAGCCTTGTCCTCCTGAAGAGAAGATCCCTGATATCCTGGCATTTTGGAGCTCCCTAGCTAAACAGCTGGGTCCCTCCTGAGTAATTAAATTTAAAAAAGAAGTTACCTGAGGATTTTCTTCAGCACACCTGAAAGTAACAGAAGCAGCAAATAGTTATATAACCCTGTAATGAGTCCATTACATTTAATGCTCACAACAAATCTAGGAAGAAACTACAGCAGACTGCTGTCAGACTCCACAGCAGGCAGCTGGCAGAGCCAAATCACCCCAGGGCTAAATCGCCACTGATAAGGCCCTTCAGGTGCAAAACAAACAACACCCCCCCCCCAACAAAACTGAATAGCATCTCATTGCCTCATTCCGGAGTAAAGACAACTTGAGGAAGCCCAGAGGAGGCTTTGAAGAAAGTCCACAACATCAAAGATAGATAAAAAATAAACATAAGAAAAACCCAAGGAAAGAGTGAAGACAGGAAACAGAAGGGAAGAAAGGAATCCCCAGTTAGCATCCTGGGAGAGACTTGAGAAGTAGAACCTGCATGGTTGACCGCCATTGACCATTCTTGAGAATGAATGGCGTTGACCTACATTGACCACCTCCCTGAATTGACCACCTCCTTATGTTGACCTAATTTTCAGAGAGTGGTCATGTATGTCTCAGGCCTAGCTCCTTATGTTACCACCTCTGTATGTTGACCAGTTAGTTGCAGTTCTTTGGGTGGTCAACTTAAAGAGAGGTGTGTGTGTGTGTGTGTCTATGTATCTATGTATCTTTTCAACAGAAGCTTTGGAATATAAATTCAAAGAAATCTCCCAGAGAGGGCAAAAAAGAGACAAAAAGTCCTAGAGTGCTAACCCCGGATGTTCTGCAGCTGACTAACAGTAGTGACAGAAAGAGCAAAGGATCCTGAGAAATAGAAGGCATTTCCCGGAGCTGAAGGGCAAGAGTCCAGCAGACATAGAACCACTACATTCACATGTTAAGAATGAAGAAAAGATGCTCCCATGATAATTATTATCTGTTCTGTGCTCTCTGTATAGATCTAGTCCAGGAGTTGAAAATGAGTGATAGGGTTTGCATTATTATGGCCATGAAAAAATATTGTGTAAAGTTAGTAATCGCTCTGATTACATGGCCTGTCTTGGTGTTCTCCCCTTGGAGTTTGTATTTGCCTTTCCAAGAATGTTTGCCATTGTTTTCTCCCTCAGGTTTATCTAATCTCCTTATGCCATCAGGTCCTCCATCAAATCCTCTTCTTTGTCCCTGAGATCTCCTCTGCTCCAATTTGGACACCTCACTCTCTAAGCTCTTGCACAGAAATCACCCAGGTCTTCCCTAGATCAGGCTGCTGCCTAGAGCCCACATTTTCTTCATTCTGGTGCTACTGCCTTGGTTTGCTGAAGCAATTCCCCAGGTAACTTCTTTTTAAAATGTATTTTTTTTTATTGCGGTAACATGTACATAGATAATTTACCATTTTTACCTTTTCTAAGTATACAGATCAATGGTAATAAATACATTTATGTTCTTTTTTTCCCTCCCTCCCTTCCCCTTCCTCTAGTGACCACTAAACTAGTCTCTATTTTCATGAGGTTGACTTTTTTTTTTTAGCTCCTCCATGTGTATGAGAACACACAATATTTGTCTTTCTGTGCCTGTCTTCTGTCACTTAACATAATGGCCTCTAGTTCCATCCATGTTGCTACAAATGACAAGAGTTCATTCTTTGTTGTGGCAGAGTAACATTTCATTGTGTATATATACCACATTTTCCTTATCTATCCATTTATAGATGGTTGGTTCTTTGAATAATTTTCCAATGAACAGGGAGTGCAGATACCTTTTTGATATATTGTTTTTCCTTTCTTTTGGATATATACCCAGTAGTGGAATTGCTGTATCTCATGGTAGCTATATTATGATCTTTTGAGAAACTTCTATATTGTTCTCCGCAGTAGCTATACTAACTTACCTTCCCGCCAATAGTGTACAACGGTTTCCCATTCTTTGTTGCCTGTCTTTTTGAAACAAGCTATTTTAACCAGGGCGAGATGATATTCCATTGTTATTTTGATCTGCAGTCCTCTGATCAGTGATGTTGAACATGTTCTCATACACCTGTTGGCTATATGTATGTCTTCTTCTGAGAGATGTCTATTCAGATCTTTGGCTCATTTTGAATTGGAGTAGCAGTATGATTGTTATTTTACTATTGAGTTGTTTGAACTCCTTATATAGTCTCCTTTTTAATCCCTTGTCAAGTGGATAGTTTGCTAATATTTTCTACCTTCTGTGAGTTATCTGTTTGTTGACTGCTTTCTGTGCTATGCTGAAGCTTTGTAGCTTGACATAGCCATTTTTACTTCATTTATTGTGCTTTTGAGATCTTACACAAGAAATCTTTACTCAGACCTAAGCATTTCCCCGATGTTTTCTTTTAATAGTTTCATAGTTTAGGGTCTTAGGTTTAAGCTTTTAATCCACTTTGATTTGATTTTCATATATTGAGAGAGGGGGTATAGTTTCAGTCTTATGCACATAGTTATCTAGTTTTTCCAAGACATGTATTGAAAAGATTGTCTTTTTCCCATTGTAAGTTCTTGGCACCTTCATCAATGATAAGTTGGCTGTAAATACGTGGATTTATATTTGGGTTCTCTATTCTGTTCTAGTGGTCCATGTATCTGTTTTTATGCCAGTACCATGCTGCTTTGGTTACTGTAGCTTTATAATAAATTTTTTATTTTTCTTGAGACAGAGTCTCACTATGTCGCCCTTGGTAGAGTGGTATGGTATCACAGCTCATAGCAACCTCTAACTCTTGGGCTTAAGTGATTCTCTTGCCTCAGCCTCCCAAGTAGCTGGGACTACAGGCACCCACCACAATGCCTGGCTATTTTTGTTGTTGTTGTTGTTGTTGTTGTTGCATTTGTTTAGCTGGCCAGGGCCAGGTTTAAACCTGCCACCCTTGGTGTATGTGGCTGGCACTGTAACCACTGTTCTGGGGGGGCCAAGCCATATAATAAAATTTGAAGTCAGAAAGAATGATGCCTCCAACTTTGTTCTTTGATTGTGTTGTCTGCAAATGAAAACATTGAGAAAAAAACTGTTGTTATTTTGACAAAAACATAATTTGATAAAAATTATAAAACATGGGTTGCAAAACTATAAAGAAAAGCCAGTGAAAGATTATCACATATGTCAGAATTGTATCATCTCTAGGGCAGGGAGGTAGTTGTGCTCAGGACTCAGGGAGGGGTTACCTCTGAGAGAGCTGGCCTTGCTGTTATTTGATCTGGGAGGCAAGTAACCAGTTATTTGCTTTATGCTTATCCTTTAAATGGTATGTTCAAGTTTCATGAAGTCTTCTGATTCACAATCTTCAAAAAAAAAAAACAAAAACACACAACATCTATTCATTCTAAATGCCATCTTAAATTTGTGGCTCAAGTCCAGTGTAGCAAAATAAAAATTGTCTCAAGAAGACAAAATTATCAATAATTCTCTTTAGTAGTATGAAAATACAATATTATTGATTCCCCTTTTTGTTTCTCTCAGATTCAATATCATAAGTTGAAAATATCGAGCATTAAGTGTAATTTTTATTTAATAATTTGTTATAGCTGAGTTACGCTTATATTTTTGAAGGCTTTTTTAAATCCCAACGGGAGAGAAAGAAAAGATACTATTCGAACCTCTCAGATTTCAGATAAAGGCTTGTTTCTAGAAGTATACTTCAATTCATCCATACTGACTGAGCACCTGAGTCCCACTGGGAACCCATTTACCCAGTAGGCATTTATGCCAGGCCTGGTTTTGGTCTAGAGCTTACCGTCCTAGAGCTTACGTCTTAAGGCAACATGGGAGATGGATACTCGGTAATTCAATAAGTGAATATGTTATGTATCAAGTGGTATAGGAAAGAAAAGCAAGAAAAAGATCTAGAGACTGAGGAGGGGGGCTGAGCTGAATAAAGTGGGAAGTATAATCCCAGCACCTACCTCCTTCTCGAGATACACAAATCAACATGGCTTTGTCCTTGAGGTGTGTACAGACTATGAAAAAGATGTAATAATCCAACCTCTCAGAATCAGAACTTCGTAGAAGGGTTAGGATGCAGAGTGTGTTTAGAGTGAAGATAAACAGATGAGGGGAGCATTGCGCCCAAAGAAAGATGTGTAAGAAGGCAAAAATGGAAGAAATTGAGAGGGTGATGGTGAATGTGAGTGAGGGGGAACTGGAGAGGAACTTAAAGCCAAATGAATTCTAGTCATAATAGAATGACTAGAATGACCCTCTGGGGTGGGGCAGAGGAACATTCTTTACCACTAAGCAGTTCTCAAAGCAGAATAGAGAGTGAAGCCTGTATTTTCCCAGTTGGAAGAGCAGACACGCTGAGCTGGGGCACTCCATGCCACAGCCAGAAAAGTTGCATCCCTGGCCATGACAAGCGCTCAGCTCAAGGAGCTTAGACATCCAACACGCAGGCAGAGAGGAAGTTTGAGGAGACTGGACTGCAAAATGGCAGGTAACATGAGCACCCTCCCAAATAAACCCAGGCTGCTTCAGTCTTGTAGTACTGGTTTGCAAGAAAGAGAGAGAGAGAGAAAGAAAGAGGGAGAAGAAAGGAAAAGAGAGAGAGAGAGAAAAGAAGGAAGAAAGGAAAGAAAGAAAGAGAGAGAGAGAAAAGAAGGAAGGAAGCAAGGGAGGGAGGAAAGGAGGGAGGAAGGGAGGGAAGCAGACTGACTTCCCCTCTTGTAACTCCAAAGCCTTGGAAAGTAGCTGAGTGCCATGGTAAGGGGGTCTCATAGCATAAAACATGGCACCTCTTCTTCCAAATAGAGTCCCTTTGCCCCCAATCCCACTGCTCACCAGGGGTGCTCAGACCCAGATGTTCTCTCTTTTCCTCTCCCCATCAATCTCTCTGCCTCTTTCACCTTCACTGCTTCTCTTTCTCTCTCCTCCCTACCCACGCTCTTTTTCTCCCAGCCAAGCCCTCATCCTCTCCTCTTTCAGGGAGTCCTGAGCCCTTTCTCCTGAGGGTGATCACCTCTTTTTTCAATCTGTTCCATTTTGCATCACTTACCTCCCAACTTCCTCCCAACCCATGCTCCTTAGAAGGTAGAGAAAAGTAAGGAATTCTAGAAATTTCTCCTTGAAAGTCTTCACTCTTATTACTAACCAAAAAAGCAAAAGTTGACATGGAAATCATGGAAGAAAATTGAGAACAGGCTCGGCTCCTGTGGCTCAACGGGCTAAGGCACCAGCCACGTACACCTGAGCTGGCGGGTTCAAATCCAGCCCAAGCCCACCAAACAACAATGACTACTGAAACCAAAAATGGCCGGGCGTTGTGGTGGGTGCCTGTAGTCCCAGCTACTTGGGAGGCAGAGGCAGGAGACTCAATTGAGCCCTGGAATTGGAGGTTGCTGTGAGCTGTGATGCCACAGCACTCTATCCAGGGTGACAGCTTGAGGCTCTGTCTCAAAAAAAAGAAAATTGAGAACAAATTGCCTACCAAAACAACAGATGTTTTGGTTTTATAGAAGAGTGGGTGGTGATGAGAAGAGAAGGGTGACAGAGGAGAGAGGGAACAGGGCTCTGGACTCCCCACATTGTGTGCGTGTGGACTGCAGAGACCACGTCATGCATTGCCGAAATCTGCACCTTCCACAGTGCCTCAGCAGATACAAACATGTGGATAAACTGAATGTGGGCGAATGAACAAATGAGTGTGGTAAATGAGGCCTTGTGTACAGTGAGATTGCTCCCATGTGACTTGTGACAGTGCTGCCTCACCGTTCCCATTGACTAGGGCAGTTTCTTGGAAGCTAATTTCCTGGACTCCAGCAGTTATCTTCAGGGACACCCTAGTTGTTCCTAGTTGCAAGTGTGGTCTGGCAGAACAACCTGGTTGTCAGCCAACTCCTGCAGCAACTTATAACCGGCTGATGAAGTTGACATTTGGATCTGGTCTGATCCCAAATTTCTTCAACCCAGACCCTTTTGATCGGGCTTGTTGATTTCATAAGTCAATAATCCCTTCACCATCTTGGTAATAGTCTGGATTAAGTCATAAGGCATAAACCTTTGTAGAAGTTCCATGCACAATACACACAATGCTAGCTTCTCAAAGTCAGCGTCTTAAAAATAACATAAGCATTATTACAAAGATATCATTACTCACCCACAGAACCCTTAATGCTCAGAATATCTCAGGTAAGCTGCCTGATGATCCTCCTTAAATACCTCTTTCAGCGTGGAATTCCCAAGCTGGAAACCCATCTGCCTCCTTTCTGAATTCCTATGCCCAGCATGGAAACCACCCACAAGCTGGTCCCACTCTCCGGGTCTAACTGGGTGGTGACCATTCTCATCTCTGACCCTTTGCCCTTCCTTCCTTGGAGCTTCTTGTTCCCTTCCTCTCTCTTCCAGCCAACTGAAATCTAGAAGTTGGATGGGCAAAGATTTCTTCCCAGCCCCTCTCCTACAAGGGGCCTTCCTGACGCAGCTGTTCCTTGTGGCTCTCTGGGCTCCCATGTCCTCCCTTGCTCATGGTCAGCCCAGCCCCATGGTGCACTTCATGGTCCATTGACCTATCTCTCTAGCAAGGTGGTATTTTCTTCCTGGAAGGACCCATATCTTTTACTTCTTTTTGTTTCTCAGAGTACTTAACACATTGCTTTTTGCATAGTTGGTGTTAGTTCAAAACTCTGATCGAAAGAAACCTAAATGCATTTGTCTGAGAACTTACAGCTCACCCCACTGTCCCTTAGATGATTCCAGCTGGGCAGGAGGAGAATTACCAGCATAATCAAGATTCAGGTCTAGGCCCAGTTCCGGGCCTCATTCTTGTGATTCTTCTTGAAGATCTCATTTCTATCCTTTTTTAGAATGATAACTGGAGTGCATGGCACGATCCAAAGAACTCGTGTTTCCACTAAGTTAATATATGCATATAAACTAAGCTACATGTGCTGGTTAGACAAAAGGAAATGTCTAAGAGGTGGAGATTACAATGAGAAGAAGGAGAGTTGAGGAAGCGCCACTCAAAATGCAGGAACCACTCTCTTTCTGGGGGGGATTTCACCGATTACATTACAGAAATAAACGTGCATAACAGGCAAGAATTGCGGCACAGTAACAATACCCAGGTGCAAAGAAACGTAACGGGTCTGTGTTTGTCCAGAATCGTATTAAACTCGGCTTCAAGCTTCTTACTCTCCAACGCTGGGGAACCGTTCAATATCATGGTTACCAGATCTCCCCGAGCCCTCCATGGGAGAGGACCAGAGCCCCAGGCTTTCATGGGTCCAGGAAAACAGGGGTGGCCTGATTCGCGGACCATGACGGTTGCCGTGGTAACCACTGCTCCTTTTGCTGCTCCATGTTCTAGCCTGTTCCTCCAGTCAGACCCTCTGGGAGGCACACGGGGAGGCTCCTTGGTGCTGTGCTCTTGTCTCTGCTGGCACAGGTCATCTCCAAGCTGCAGCGCACACTGTCCAGCCCCCGCAGGCTTTCGGGTGCCTCCCCTCTGAGTCCATGCAGGGGTCGTGGGACACAGACCCGTGCCACATGGAAACCTGCAACTGCCCTCCCCCCAAACCCACAGAATTCTCCGTCTTAGGGAAGACACCAGCAGGGCCCCCTTCAATCATAGCGACTATCTCCACCATCCTGAGTAATTCTTCTTTCATAAGATTTCAAACAAAGCTCTGAGTAGAGGGGTTTTTTCCTGGGGAACCACAAATCTCTCTGTTTTAGGTTCTGAAGCATAAAGGGCTATTTCTTCTCTCAGGAAGGGAGCCAGCACAGGACAAGGAAAAAAACAAAAAAAAACTCAAGGCTAAGAAGAAAATTACCTTGCCATACTTTTCTGCTGATAAGGTCGCAGCAGTAAAAAGGATAAGATGCCAATTAACTTCTCTGCCACTCTCTGTTTCATGGGTGAACGCTCAGCCTGTGTGGGGCTGAGGGTGGGGGTTGGGTGGCCAAAAGCATTAACTGAGATTTGGACCCCCGATGGAAATCTCAAAGGGCAGCTCAGGAAGAAAAGTCCGAGGAGAAACCTGAGCTGCGTGTCCACAGCGTTAACCGTGGCAGGTGTCACAGCGCCCTGGGACCAACGGGAATGAGGAAACAGCAATTTGCAAGGATTCCCTGGGCAGCCGTTGGACTGAGGCTGGAGTAAGGAGCAGGACACTGGTATAGTGGCCCTGGGTATGAGAGGGCCTAAAGATGACCGGCACGTCACCAGCCAAGCTGTGCCTCCTGCCATGTGGCCACATTGAAAGGGACACCTTTTCCTAACTCATGCGAAAGTGTTACAGGTCTGACACAAATGACTGTTTAGGAAGGACTGTGGAATAAGACAATACACCAGGTTCAGGAAGAATCTGGGTATTTGGTTGACCATAAACATTGATAAAATCTATACCAGCATCAGGGAAAGCAAAAGTTTTGTGTAAATGAACACCAATCAAGGAAAGCCAGAAAAAGGGAAACAGGACAGCGTAGTGCTCCTACCCACCCACCACCCACCCCCGTCAGAGAATTGGTCAGTTGGTCAAGCACGGCATGAAGAAGTAGCTAGCTTTTTTTTTTTGAGGTGAAATTTAAGTTTTTGTGTGAGTAGTACTATTACACTTATCTTGAGTGTCATGCTTGTACTGTATCACATCATACCTTTGTTTAATTCTTAATAAACTGTTCACTTGTTAAAAAAAAGAAGAAGAAGAAGTAGCTAGATATGGCTGCTATTTAGTTAAGGCAAATATGGGGAAATTAAGAAATAAATTCTCACTTCAAGAACTTGAGTAGGGCTTTTAAAAACAATTGGTACTGCCGGTCTTCCTTATTCAATATTATAAGCAGCCTGAAAAGTATATTGAAAAGTATATTCTGGCAGGGCA
Source organism: Arctocebus calabarensis (assembly GCA_963573935.1). Taxonomy (NCBI): domain Eukaryota; kingdom Metazoa; phylum Chordata; class Mammalia; order Primates; family Lorisidae; genus Arctocebus; species Arctocebus calabarensis. The sequence continues at coordinate 17,617 of CAUYON010035616.1, forward strand.
TGGTGGCTCCCACCTGTAATCCCAGCACTTTGAGAGGGCAGGAGTTTGAGATCAGCCTGGTCAATATATTGAGACAATGTCTCTACAAAAATATTGTTTTAATTATCTGGGTATGGAGGTGCACACCTGTAATCCTGGCTACTCAGGAGGCTGCAGCAGGAGGATGGCTTGAGGCCAGGGATTTGAGGCTGCTATGACCACACTACTGCACTCCAGCCTGGGTAACAGAGGGAGACCCTGTTTTGGGCTGGGGTGGGGTGGGGGGAGTATATTCTTTATAGACCTCTTTATAGAATGGAGAAATTGGGAAAGAAAAGATTTGAGATTTCCTCTGTTAATCATCAAGAATGACTTCGTAAAAGTTCACTTGGTTCACTTGGAAACTATGAATGTGATATCTGTTCATTGCAGAAAAGAATTAGATCAATGCCAAATTGTTATAAAGTATATATAACCAACTGTTTTCCATCACTACTATTTATGTTTGATCTTTCCTTTGTACGTTTGACAAAGGTTATTCTTAGTCTTTTCTATGCTTGCCAATCTAATAGGCAAATGAGATTGCTCGTACTGTTCTCGCCTTCCCTGATGCCAACGATGTTAAGCATCTTTCACATGCTACTTGTCATTGGTACTTTTTCATGTAACTTCCTTGTTTGTATTCTTGGCCCTTTTTCTAATGTGTTGTTAATTCTGTTAGTACCGATGCTAATCTCTTATTACTCTCTTGAAAATATTTTCTCAAAGTATTTTATTTATCCTTTATATTTATGGTGTCTTTGGCCATATGGAAAGCTTTTATGTAGAGAAAGCTATCGGTGATTTTTCTTTGTGAACTTTGAGTCTTTAGTGATTTATTTAGGAAGGTCTCCTCCAGTATAAGATTATAAAAATATTCTTTTATTTTTTTCCCTCTGGTGTTTTATAGTCTTTTTAAAAGCTTATGTAATTGATCTAGCATTTATTTATTTGGTGTATATTCAGGGGTAAGACCACAGAGTTAAGACCACCTACCTGCATTTTCTATGCATCCTAGAGAAAAAAAGGAAGCTAAGATCTTTTATCCAACTGAGAGACAGTGATGAGAACTCTGTAAAAGAAGAAAGGATATTATCCAGTAAAACTCATACGCTCTGGTGCGAAGGCTATTTTGGCAACCACAACACCCAAATTTTCTAAAATGGTACTGATTTGCCATATTTTTTCCTACTGACACATAGTTACCACCCAACTTTTGATTTAGAGACTGTGGTCACAATGGAGCTAATACGGTCGTACATAGCCTATAAAAGAGAGGACCAGCCATGTACCACATGAAGTATGCTGAATTCTATGAATTCAGAGAAGCAGGGGGCATTTCTGCCTGGGAAGATGAGAGAAAACATTTGAACTAGACCTTGAAGACAAGTTAAATTTCAATAGACCAAGATGGTAAGGGAACACAGGCTCGGGGAATACAGGAGCTAAGTCACAGGTGACGTTTCTGGACCCACTCTTGAGCGATCTAGTTGTGTGCCATACAGAGAAGCAGTGGGGATTAAGTTAGGAGGTAGTTAGAGGCTGGAGAGTGGAAAGCTTTGAATGCCAAGGTAATGAATTTATGCTTTTTTCTTTTTAAGAAAAGGATCACCATTAAACTTTCCTTATAAAAACATCTTTATTAAGGTATAATTCACATACCATGCAATTCATCCATATAAAATGTATAATTCTATAGTTTTTAGTTTATTTGCCTATAGGTACAACCATCACCACAGTCAATTTTATAACAATTTTATTACCTCAGAAAGAAACCTATACCCTTTGCCTCTCACCTCACTACGCCCCATCTCCATCCCAGCCCTAAGCAACCACAAATCTCTTTTCTGCCCCTATAGAGTTCCATGTTCTGGATATTTTGTGTGAATAGATCATATAATATGTATGATCTTTTGTGGTTGGCTTCTTTCAGTTGGCATGATATTACCCCTAAAGTTTTTGTGCTACTGAATTCTCTAGTCAAATGCAGAGAAAGGTCTGCATTTAGGATGGTAGAAGAGGACCAGGAGACCCAGGAGAGCCTTTATGAGTTCAGTATGGTAGGGTCATATGAGTGCTCAGTAGGCAAGATTTTGGCTGCAAGTAAGAAAGCACAGAACTATAAATGGCTTAAATTACAGACATATCAGCTAACATGGAATCTGGAGGTAGATAGTTCTTGAGTTGATTCATTATTTACCAATATTGCCAAGGACCCGGCTGTTCCATCTTTCTCTCCAACATCTTAGTATGTTGGGTTTTGCACTCTGACTTCCTCCCTTACAGTTTCAAGATACTACCACTCTTCAAAGAATGACCACTTCACACAACTGCTTATGGAAATATGCTTCTCTGTTTTTAGAGGGAGCAAATCTTTTCACAGTACCCTACCCAACAGACTTCCCAGCATGGTGCTGCCATTGGTCAAGAATCACATCATTCATTCTTTTGCTGCAGGTTAGGCTGAGAAGATGCATATCAGCTCTAGTCCCTGCGGTGAGTGGTGAGCTCTGTCAGCAGGAAGGAAGGGAGAGGGTTGGCCATTGGGTGGGCAAATAATGGTGTTTTCTATAAGAGCCAAAGAAAACCCAGGATAATTAATACAACATCCTTGGTCCAACAAAGAAGAGTCTTTCCTAAAGATGGGAGTGACCAGCAGGATCAAATGGCTTAAGGAAAAGAAACATGGTCATCTAGAAAATGATGATAAAATCGCTCATTAGAAGGCTTCTGTAACCTTCAATTACTACATTCCAATAATGAGAAGGAGGAACATGACAGACTATAGAACTTTGAAAAGAGAGAAGATGGTTGGGAGGAAAGTATAGAAAATTTTAGAATGGGAAGCAAGAGAAACTGGGCAAAAGGATCAAATGAAAGGTGTTTTTCAAGATGGAAAGACTCTTGTAGGTAAAAAGATAGTTTAATGAGTCACTAATGATTTTTGTTTTATCATAGTTCATAATTATGGAGATTTAGATAGTGAAGTAAAAGAAATAAAATACTAAAAATGTATTTCAAAAATAGGACTATATTTGTTATACATCAAAAGGTAAAAAAGAACTTAGGCAAGACAGGAAACTTAGAAGATGTAAAGGAAAGTGTTTGGCTACATATACATTTTTAAATGTTCATGTTTGGCTCAGTGCCTGTAGCTCAGCGGCTAGAGCGCCAGCCACATACATGGGAGCTGACGGGTACAAATCTAGCCCGAGCCTGCCAAACATCAATGACAACTACAACCAGAAAAATAGCCAGGCTTCATGGTGGGTGCCTGTAGTCCCAGCTACTTGATAGGCTAAGGCAAGAGAATCACCTAAGCCTAAGAGTTTGAGGTTGCTGTGAGCTGTGATGCCATGGCACTCTACCCAGGGTGACAGCTTGAGACTCTGTCTCAAAAAGTAAAAAAAAAATGTTCCATGTTTAAATACATACTATACAAAAAGTCAAAAGACTAATGATAAAGTAGAGAAAAGTGTACAT
>CAUYON010035617.1:0-29119 GCA_963573935.1 Arctocebus calabarensis
ACAGAGAACTCAAACGTATTAGCAAGAAAAGAACAAGTGATCCCATCTCAGGACGGGCAAAGGACTTGAAGAGAAGCTTCTCTAAAATTAAAGACAGGTGCACAGCCTACAGACACATGAAAAATTGCTCACCATCTTTAATCATCAGAGAAATGCAAATCAAAACTACTCTATGATACAGACTGGACCTGAATTCTACCCATCTCTAGGAAGTGGAGTCCAGCTTTCCTCCCCACTTCCCTCCTCACTGGTCCCAGGGAGCAGGCTCCTCCGTTAGTGGAGAATGTAAGCATCTGCATACCTGACACATGTTGTAGTGCTCAAAGAGAGATAAGAAACCAATATCACTGCGGGCAGCAATGCCTCTGAGTTTTGTGATGTTCCCATCCCCGGAATCCAGCTCAACCACATCATTGAAAACATTGGACACAGCTTTCCCGGTCAGGAGCAGATTGACAAGTTCCTGTAGACAAGAGAAAGAGGAAGGGCTTATCAAGTCTCTGAACCAGCTAGTGAAAGGATGGAAGGGAGACTGGCAACAAGAGAAAAGGGTGAAGAAGGAAGGAAAGCAAGGAAGGAGAGAGCCTCAAATCAGAGGAGATTGTTCCTATTCTTTAATTTTCCCACAAGTCCTGGAGGAAAGTTGTCAACTTCCCTCATCACAGTGAATCTAGGCCCCCGTCAAACCTTATGTCATAAGCATTCTGTGAGCACTGACTGTACACAGGACCCTGTTCTATGCCCTGGGTTGTTGGGGGAACTGGTGGGAACGTGAGACATGGCTCATGACCTGGCGTGTTTGAGTCTAGATTGGGAGGTCAGGTATGTGTCTGCACATTCAAGTACAATGCAGAATGTGACTGGGGTTGCAAAAATGTGTCCCCACAGCACTCTGGGGCCCAGATGGGTACAAGACCACATGACCAAGTCCAGACAGCCTTAGGGAGAAGTGACACTTGGTTAGGTTTTGAAGGATGGCATTTTTTAAATAAATTTTTTTATTATGAAATAATTTTAGATTCAAAAGAAGTTATAAAAGTAGTACAGAGAGTTCTTGTGTACCCTTCACCCAGTTTCCCCCAACGATAACATCTTACATAACCAGAGCACATTATTTTTTTTATTTTCTCTATACATATACATGTGTTTATTTGGTTTCCACTTTTTTGCCTTTACAAAATGAAAGAGGCTTAAAATTCAATAACACTAACAATGTTTAAGATAAGAACTAGAAACAAAAACCAGAGCACATTATGTCAACCAGGAAACTGACCATGGTGCAGTACCAATGCCTAAACTCAAAGCCTTATTTGTACTTCACCAGTGATAGTTTTAACAGGGGAGGGAGCGCAGAGGAAGGTACTTCAGGAAATAGGAAGAACAAAGCAGGGAGGTCAAGGTACAAAGCCCAATTCTGGTTTCTAGTTCAGTCTGACTCACTTTATCTTGTCATGGGGCACTGGGCGTTTGACAATTTTCTGACTCACAATGCACACCCAGCAAGCCAACAAACATGCCAACCCCGGAAACCAGAGATGGCGGCATATGGAGCACTGTTTCTGTGGTGGTCACTTTCAACCCATGCCTTCCTGTGACTGTATAAGGCCCCTTCCTTATACAGGTCACCCAGGAGGCCAACCTCCCATTAGAAATGGAGAAACTATCAGGCACAGTGGCTCAAGCCTGTAATCCTAGCACTCTGGGAGGCCACGGTGGGTGGATTGTTCCTATTCTTTAATTTTCCCACAAGTCCTGGAGGACCAGCCTGACCAAGAGTGACACCCTGTCTCTAAAAATAGCCAGGTATTGTGGTGGGTGCCTATAGTCCCAGATACTTGGGAGGCTAAGGCAAGAGCATCACTTGAGCCCAAGAATTTGAGGTGGTTGTGAGCTGTGACACCACAGCATTCTACCAATGGTAACAAAGTGAGACTCACAAAAAAAAAAAAAAAAGAAAGAAAGAAAAAATTTTTAAGAAAGAAATGGAGAAACTGAGGCTCACAGGCAAGAAAGGACTTGCCCAAGCCCCACAGCCAATTGGTGCCAGAGCTGAACTTCCACCCACAATCTTCTGGATCCCTATCTGATGTTATTTCCCTCTCACCCTACTTTGTTACCCTCATAGTACCATGTGCTTAGACACAGATTCAAAGTTAAGGGTGGCCTCTTAGAAAGGATTTCAGTGAGTCCCACCCCAGCACTAGGGCAGGCAGGCCCTTATCTCACCCACTGTCTGCCAGGGCTGGCACTGCCTGCAAGGCCAACAGGCAGGTATCTCTCCCACGGCATGTAGCACTTCCCCGAGTGTAAACTCTGGAGGGTAAAGTTTACAGAAGTGTTTACCCCTGAACTGTGAAAACGACATCCGGGGTTAATAAGTCCTTCTGTTAACACAAACACCCCTGCCCCAGTAACAGTAAAAGAGGCCTCCTCTGATGGCCACAGAGGGTCCCCTATTGGAGGGAGATATCGAGGGGACCTCATTGTGTCTTGCAGAGGAAATGATAAAATAAGTTGGAGGAAGTGTCTGCTCTAAGATACTGCACTTCAGGGCAGTGTCACTAAGAAAGGCACAGCCTTTTTCAGGCAGGTTTGAGTTTTCCTATCTAGTTTTAAAGGGGAAAAAAGACCTCTCTTCCCTAATCTAAGGTGTGTCTAAAACTTTCCTCCTAGCAGGAAGCCTAAGGTAGGGGAGAAAGGGCACCAGGGCTCTCTCTGCTCCTAGACTCAAAAGCCATACAGTGGCAAAGCTTAGCAGCCATCTAATCCTTTGCCACCCAAAGTGTGGTCCATGGACCAGCAGTATTGTCCTCTGTGGGGAGCCCATTAGAAATTCACAATCTCAGGTCCCAGCCTGGACCCACTGAATGTGAGCCTGCTCTTCAACAAGACCCTTGGGGATTCATGTTTAAGGAGCCATGGTCTAGTCTAAATGTCCCTTCTACAAACAAGGAAACTGAAGCTCAGGGAGGGCAGAAAAACTGCCCCAATTTATTCTGTGGGTAAAACGGAACAGGGCTTGGAACCAGCCCCATGCTCTGTTCTGGCATTCTCTGCACTCTGCTTGACTATCTCACTCTCTGCCCTCCACGAGAAGCTCTCACAAGCACACAGGCACCCAGAGTGAGAGCAAGGTCACCTGGGCAGCCAGAAAAGCAGCCACTGCCCCTGAGGCCTCCTTTCCAGGAAGGCAGGCAGCAGCTAACTCCATTAGCCTCTGCATGGTGGCGGGGGAGGTTTCCAGAGCTGAGATCAAGTGATGCAGGACCCCCCAGCACAACTGGGTTCTCAGTTAGGCCTGCAAGACTGTGCAGCTGTGCCTAACCTAGACATGTTACACATTTTTCTTTCTTTTGGAGACAGAGTCTCACTTTGTTGCTTTTGGTAGAGTGCCATGGCATCACAGCTCATAGCAAACTCCAGCTCTTAGGCTTAGGTAATTCTCTTGCCTCAGCCTCCCAAGTAGCTGGGACTACAGGCGCCCACCACAACGCCCGGCTATTTTTTGTTGCAGTTTGGCCAGGGCGGGTTCGAACCCGCCACCCTCGGTATATGGGGCCAGCGCCCTACTCACTGAGCCACAGGTGCCACCCCATGCTATACATTTTGGCCCTTTTACCCACAGTCGGTCAGAGTTCACTGTGGCCCATATGGAGAAGGCTTGGAGAAAGAGACCAGAGGATTTAGTTCTCAATTTTGATGCTCACTAGACAGCATCTTGAACACGTACCTTCCCTGGGTTACCTGCATGACTAGGAGGGTCAATAGTGAGCAACTGTTCCCAGAGTCTCCCCTACTATGAAGCCCCAAAGGGCCCGTTTATGAAGATATAGAGGGAAAGGCTGCTATAATGACAACATCCTATGCAAACATAAAGGGTGCCAGAGTTGTCATCTCTCTGAATGGGCCCAGGGTCTCCCAGCCCACACCTGGGGCACCAACCCCTACATCATAATGCACTGGGCTTCACAACACTTGGGTTGGCATCAGCCTCTTTTGCGTCCCCTGTAGCCCTGAGCAGATGAGCAGTATACAGCAAGCTCTCCAGAAACAGAAGCTAAGTTCTTGATGACATGCTTGATGACCTCTGGCAGCAGGTGAAAGCCACTTGGAGGGTGTTGGTAGGGGCTAAAAAAAGACGGAGGGACAGAGGAAAGAGAAGAACTATATGCTGCCCCTGGGCCCCATGGGTGCCCCCTGACCTGTGTGCAGTACCCGTGTGCTCCAATCAAGTGGCTAGTGGGAACGTCAAAGTCCTGGTGGATGCTGGAAAACACAAAAAGAAGCACTATTAGTATACTTCTGCCTGACCCAGGCAACCAGGCAAACCTCTCTGTGTGCCCAGGTGCCCTGCTCAGGGTCCAGGATTCCAAATTTGGTGGGAACCTGAATGCTGTGTGTTCTGCGCCTTCCATGGAGGAAGCTCCCACCCAGAAAAATGGGGGCTGGCCTAGGCCCCCTTGAGTAGAGTCACTGCACTGTATGGCTTCACCAGGCTTTTGTCCACACTGAGGAACAGTGACTGAGTGTGACACAACAGACAGGCCCAGAATCCAATGTCTTGAATTCACATCCCAACTGTCACTACCAATGGGAGGACTGGGGACTCCTCTTCCATCTTTGGACCTCAGTCTGCTAAATGGGAGGAATGGGCTCTAATTCTGCCTTAAATTCTAAAATAATAGCTGATACCACCTGGGCACAGTTTGTACACCAGGCATTGTATACATATTATTCTTCAAAACCTTCTTAAGAAAACCTGGTCCCCTTCCTTCCTACTGCAAAGAGAGAGGGGATTGACTTGCTCAAGAACACTTAGCTTGTGAGGAATATGGCTGGCAGGAAACTTGGGTAGCCAGTCTCTGAGGTCTATGACCTCCCAGCATTACTGCTGTGGCTCCATCCTTGGAATGGATTCCCTGAAAAAGCACATGTGAAAACACCCTTTGCCAAAACAAATTGCTCAAACTGAAAAGAATGAATTTCTAGGGCAATGCTAGGGACTGGAATGGTTCAGAGTATCCCAATCAGCAGGGGCCCTGCCACATGGAGGCAGGTGAGATGACAAGTACCAGGAAGAAAAATATCTTCCCCGAGTCTCACACCCTCTTTCCTGGCTTGTTACCATGCTAGAAAGTCTGCTCTTAGGATGGTGTTCCTTTTAGCTATCCCATAGTAAATTCCTCTGGGAGACAAAGCATTGCTGTCGAACAGAACCCTATAAGGAACGGACAGTAAAGGAGCTACTCTTTATTGACCATGCTCAGTGGGGACAATTTCAACCCTCCAGCCTCCCCACTTCCCAGTAAAGTATGCATACTGTAGTTCACAGATGTGCAAACAAGCTCAGAAAACAAGCTCTAGGGGGACGAGGTGAGGCCAGGGAGACTGGTTTCCAGGCCTGTCCTCTCCACTGCTGCACACAGCCTTGTGGGCACACATGGTCCTGGGGGCCAAACAGCTCTGGGGCAGTACAAGCCCTGGGAATGGAACAGACATGACCCTAGGGGTACATGTCCTGGGAGCACACAGAGGTCTGGGGGGGCCATACCACCTATCCTCATTGTGCCTGGGACCTGGTCCCCTTCCTTCCCACTGCAAAGAGAGAGGCCAGGTGTAGACTTACACAAGTGAGGTAGGGGGGCTTAGCACTCAGAACATTTATTTCTCCTTTTGGTAGAAGAGAAGAGAAATATGGTCTCGATTTATGCTTTAAATCTAAGATCTGCCTTAAGCCCACAAACCTAAACCACATGCCTTGGTCCCTGTCTCCTTCCAAAACGAGTTAGGAAACTCAAGCTCTTTAATACTTAAGAGAAAGACTTTCTTGTGGTTTTGAATAACTGTGGCCAAATGAGGAAGGTTTATAATCTAAATGAGAAGACGGATTGGGGTTACCATCACAGGGCCCCCAGTGAACCACTAAGCTCAGGATCCTCTGGGAAGGGTCTCTAAGGCTCACCCACCATAGATGGCCCAGCAGGCCTGAGGGGGAGCCAAGCAGAGTGACTCACTGCACAGCACTGGGCTGGCACTAGCTCAGACAGAAGAATTGATGGAAACGCTGTCTGTAGCATATACAAGCATCTTCTGAAGAGAAGAAAATAACCTCAAAGGAGTCCTGAGGGGAACGATAAGCATCACTGGCCCCAAGCCACCCAAAATTTTCAGAAGCAGTAGGATCTTCATAAGCTTACAGCCTCGTGTTCACCCAGCGGGCTTGAGCGCCTGCGTCAGCTGGGAGCAGAGGGACAAGCAGAAAGGACAATGGGAGGAAATGGTAATTACATCCTTAGGTGCAAACACGATGGGAAATTCAGAAGTGTGCTGGTATCTTAAAAGGGAAGAACATCTGTATTTCACATCAGGGCATTCAGGAGACGCCAAGGGGTGGCTTATAGCTTAAGAGATTTACAACTTTGGCAAATCTAAATGCCCAAACTGCCCTCTTGGGGAATTCCCTTGAGAACTGAGTGTAAAGAGTACTTGGGTAGGGGAACAACAGCCTCAGCTGGGCCTGGGGAAAAGGCAATTTACAGGACAGAGCCAGCACCAGACCCAGGTTCTAACCCCAGCCTGCCGAGTGGTTGTAAGCCTCTCTCCTCTGCTGGGAGCCTCCAACTCCCTTTGTGTAATATGAGGGTCTTGGACAAGATGAGAGGTGTAAGGGGCTTATGTTGAAATTCTAACCCCCAGTGCTTCAGAATGTGTATGTATGCATTTCCTTATAAGGGGTGATGAAGTTAAAACGAGGCCATTAGGGTGGGTTCTAATCTAATCTGACTGGTGTCCTTGTGCAAAGAGGAAACTCGGACCTCCAAAGGGACCCCAGGGATGCACACTCAAGGGAGAAAGACCATATGAGGACACAGTGAGAAGGCAGCCATCTGCAAGCCCAGGAGAGATGCTTCAGAAGGCACCCACCCTTGATCTTGGACTTCCCACCTCCAGAACTATGAGAAATAATCTGTTGTTCAAGCCCCCATCCAGTGTACTTTGCTACGGCAGCCCCTAAGGAACTAACACAAGTAGCCTCCAACATCTTTTGAAACATCTTTCTTCAATGAAATCTGACATGCAGAAGCCCACTATGAAACATAAGGGCAAAGCTGCTCTGGTGGGGGCTTGTCCCATCTTTCTCCCCCTCCAGCAGCCTCTGTGGCCCCCTCCAGGGAGCCCCTGGGTTTCCAAGGACACATGGCATCCCAGGAACAGGGGCCCCTGAGCCACAAGCCGTGATTGTCCCTTCCCCATGAGTGATTCAGAACTATGCAGTCTAATGGGAAGGCTGTTCCCTCTAGGGGTCCTCCCAGGGATTAGATGGCTCTGGGTGCCAGAGCATCCTGTGAAGCCTGAGGAACAAGAAGGGGGCCCAGGACCAGATGACATGTAGCCCCAGAGTCCCAGAAGTCATCCCACACTGGGCAGCAGAGCTTGCCGAGATTTCAGAGTCCAAGAAGCATAGAGTGAAGAAAGCCTGAGTGGACTTGACTAGGGGATGGAAACCCATGAGGAGGGGCTCGGCCCAGGATGCCATCAAGGACAAAATCTCTCAACTCTGTCCACCATCAGGAGGTCTCTGAGACACTGAACGCTACCAAGATACAGAACAAAAGGGACGTCAGGGCTGGGAGGACTTGCAGGGCTTAGCATTTTGCAGAGGGGAAGATGGATGCCCAGAGAGATAAAACGATCAGGCAAGGGCTAGTAACTGATGTCAGCCCAGGTTCAGGGGTTAAAGCTGGACCTGGATCTCAGCTGCCTCTCTCCACTTGTTCTTTGTCACACATCTCAGAGGGGACAGAGACTCTGCTACTAAGCTGGTTAGCAAGGCAGGAGCCTTAAATCTGTACACTCTTAAATGCTTTCAAACATATTTTTCTCTTGAAAGGCTTGTGAGGTCAAGAGAACAAGACTACCATTTTCATGTTACTGACGGGGAAACTGAGGCCCAAGAGAATGGACTTGTGGTTTTATAATCACAGTGAGTCAGCAGGGCCAGCACTGTGTCCACAGCACTGACATCACACAGTGTCTGCTGTAAGGGTCAGCCAGTTCCCCACTCCTGGTCCCCATCATCCCTGGCTCAGGTGAAGCTTGTCCCTTCACCTAAATGCTTCCCCAGGTGAATCTGGGCATCTGGCACAGAAGTTTCTAAGACGGAAAATAGTCCAAGTGGCCTAAAGACATAGTTCCAGTCAAGTGTTATAGTCATTCACCTGAAACCAAAGCCTATGTAGCCCCTAACTGACAAATAACCTCAGGCAAGTTTCTACCTTTCTCTCAGACTGTGTCCTCATTTATAAAACCAGAAGACTGGAACAAGAAATCCATAGAGACTTGTGAACAAGAGGAGTGGTTGCAAGCCTCTCTCCTCTGTTGGGAGCCTCCAAGTTAAAACGAGGCCATTAGGGTGGGTTCTAAACCAGTTCTAATCCACTGGGTTATGCCCAGTCCACAACTCTGCTATTCAAACCTCAAGCCTAAAATTGGCAGTAATTAACCTGCCTCCTCCAACTGACCACAAGGGCCCTGAAGGAACCAGGGCCAGCTCCTGATCCTCACTCACAGTGTGACCCGCACCTCCCCCACCCACAAGCAGTGACCTTCGGAGATAAAAGCCCTTTGGTGGAACTTCTGTTGACTTTTAAGGACAATGTCAATAGTGAAAAGGGTGGCTGTGCTTCAACTTTGAGAACCCTAAGTCAGGGAACCCTGGGTTCAAATCCAAGTGCTACTGCTTACAGTTATTTCCCTCTGTGAGCCTTGGTTTCCCCAACTGTAATGTAGATGTGCATGCCTTCTGTAAAAGATTGCTGTGGGAACTGAATAAGATGAACTATATAAAGAATTTGGCATTCAGCAAATGTCACTTCCTTTTTCCTACTATAATAACAATAATAACAAAAAACAAAACAAAAAAAAAACCCATGAAAAACAATGACCAAGAGGTCATGATTCCCGCAATCTCGACCATTCATATTGTGGCCAAGAGCTCTGAATAAACTAAGACCTCCACACAGTCGAAATATTGCTATACCTGAAAAGGATTTGAATAGAGGAGACTATTTTCCTAGGAAAGTGAAGAAGGAGTGGAAGAGTCAGAATAAACAAGTGTAGTGACCTTCAGCAAACCACTTTCCATCTCTGAGCCTCTGATGTGTCATCCTCTGTTGGGAGTAACAGCCACCACTTCAAAGGTGCTTGCCATGAGGAGCCAGGCCATAAAAATGCCTTGCAAACTGCACCAGCCGGAGAGAGGCAGTGAGGAAGGAGCTAGCATAGGACCCAGGAGGCAGGGGAAGCTGGCAGAAGGCTCTGTAAAATATACAAAGAAGGGACCTTCCTGGAGGAAGGAAGAGAAAGCAGAAGCCCAGGTCCTCAGCACTGGCCAGAGCCCTTCTCAAGCCATCTTCTGTCTCACCACCCACTACCTCTCCACCACTATGGGGAGTACCTTTCCTTCCAAACAGAATCCATGGGCCTTTGCCTACTTTGTTCTTGCTCCCTGTCAAAACCCTTCCTGCTCATCCCTTGGGGCAAGCTGCCATGTGCTACTGCTTCCTCCCTAACCTCCCTTGTCCCATGGACAGAAACGCCCCATCTCCTCTCCTCCTTGCTCCTCTTCCTAAGCACACTCACAAACTGATTTTCGTTCCTCAAAAAAATGATTTTAGGGCCAGAACTGGGCTCTGACCCCTGCCACTGCACAACAATTATGCCCCTAAATTATTAGGTTCAGAAGCATGAAATGTCCGATTTCCTTAAGTACTTTAAGTTTGAAAGTTATAATCTCTGACATTTCACTTTGACACTTTTGGCATTTGAAAAAAATGCCAAAAAAATCATATTATATCCAAACACGTGTTCCATCCTGGAACCAACGCAATGCAGACAGCTCAAAATATGAAGTGTTTGGGAAGGATGTGGCTAACGAATGTACAGTACATTGATGGTTTAAGAAGTTCTGTTCTGGTGATTTTAATCTTAAAAATGAGCCATGTGGGTGACCTGAGACCAAGATGGATAATGATAAGGTGAAAGCTGTACTGGAAGTGAATCCATCACACCTAATCACACCTAAAGCAGCAAGGTGTAATGTTACTATGCTAACAATATTAGACCATTTGAAACAAATTAGCAAGGTAAAGAAGCTGGATAGATGGGTTCTATATGAATTTACCAAGTGCCAGAAGAGAATTCATCTCAAACTTTGGCTTTCTTTGCTATTACAACCTAAAGGTGAACCATTTCTATACCATATTGTTACGTGTCATAAAAAAAATGGATTCTTTTTGACGATAATAAGCATTTGGCACAATGGTTGGATAAAGTGTCCAAACACAGTCCAAAACTGAATATTTATCAAAACAAGCTAATCATGTCCGTTTGGTGGTCCCGTGCTGGTAGTATCCACTACAGTTTCATGAATAATTGTTAATCAATTATCGTAAAATATTGAGGATGCCTGTGATTAAGCAGCTGAAATTGGTCAATAGAGACAGGCCCATTCTCTCACAAGACAACACTTGACCACGTGTCACACAAACAACACTGCTCAAACTGCAGAAGCTGACCTTGGAAACTCTCTGCCATCCACTGTCATCACCAGACCCTGCACCAACTGATACCACTTCTTCCAGGCTTTGGACACTTCTTGCAAGGAAAAATATTCAATTCTTAACAAGTTGCAAAAAACAATCCGGAAATACCTTTTGCCATTTCATTACCACTCGTTCTCCAGGCTTCTTCACTGCAGGCATAAACAAGCTACCATTAAGATGGCAAAACTGTGTCGATACTTTAGATGCATACTTTGATTAAATGTACCACTTATTATTTGAGATCTAATAAACTTTGGATTCATATTTAATGACCTATTCCATGAAGATGTCCACACCTATCTCAGGTGAAGCTGTGGGTTTGGTCAAGCATGCAGTTTGGTATGGACTTACCTTGGGGCCTTAGGCACAGAGTCTTGCACTGTGAGCCAGAAGACACGCTGATGCCGTCAGCTGTGCTACTAACTCTTCACATCTCAAAGTCCTCACAACTATAATGAGATAATGGTCCCATGCCTGTGGACCTGGCTCTTGGGCTGCCACAAGACCACAAAGGCCCAGGGTAGCAGCAAGCATCCTAGTCCTCTCCTCCACCTCCACCTGAGCTTCCAGACTCAGCATCCTTAGAGTTAGGAGGTCTCAAAGGGTACCCAGAGGAAGCCAGACAGAGGTCTATAGGACAGATCTAGGTTCCCTGTGCAGGGGCCTGGGGGCAGAGGGGCAGCTGGCTGACAGGGAAGGGACTAGGGAGAAAAAAACATCAGTGGAAGGGAGTGGAATCTGGGTGGAATGTCCATTATTTCCAATGGTGCAGGTGTCCATAAGCCCTTGGGTCCACCTTTCCCCTACCACCTTGGTCTCTTAGACATTTTTGCTGAAAGTGTTCACTACTGTGGCCTCTAACCTAATCTAAATCAGCGTTAAAGTTGAGCTAAAGTTTATTGAGGAAGTGTCTCTCTTCCTGTTTTCCAGGTATCAGCAAAAGATCTTAGCCCATCAAGGAAGGAAGGGTCCTTAACTACCTGCACAGGTAAAGGGCAAGGGACCAGAATGTCTGTGTAGAAGTGGGGGCTCAGAGGTTCCTAATCAAGGTGGTTCTGTTCACACCTCACTTTTCTAGGCTGGAGGAGTCTCTGCGGAGTCCTAGAAATCAGACAAGCATCCTATGGATCTCCTCCCATTCAGAACTGCATACCTGGAACCATCAAGAACCTGTATTCTCGGTGAGAGCAGTGCCTGTTCATGTCCTCACCCCCTCACCACCCAACTTCCCTCAGCTTTTCTGAGATCTCAAGATGGGGCCCGGATCAGGTGAGCGCTGCCTGCACGTGCAGAACAGAAAGAGTGGTGATCTCTTTTCTCTATTTCTGAGAGGAGCATGGGGGCCTCCACCAAGGTCCAGATTCTGCCACCTACAAGACCACACCCATTCTCCTGTTCCCTGATACATGTACACTTCTGTTTCCCAACTCTGGCCCATCCCTTTCCCAGTCAAGGTGGTGGGCCTCTGTGGGCTGGTACTATCTTCTAGCCACAGTAATAAAGCCCCAAAGAGGTGCCCAGCAGGCTGAGGAGCTGCTGAAGAGAGGGCTCCCTTAAGCCCACCAAGTCAGTGGGCCCTCCTGAGAACACAGTTTGGCTAGAAGAGTGAAGAGTGAAGGGTTAGAAACAACTGACGGACAGAAGGCATTGACTCTGGTGAGGGGATAGCCTCCGGGCCACAGGATAGAGTCCTCCAATGTCCAGGCATGAATCAGAGAGGCCTGGCCACAGGGGGGAAGGGACCACCATGCCCTCTCTGCCACACATCACCATCACACCCACACATACAAGTCATCCTTCACACAATCTCAAATGCAACCACTAATACCCATGTCATCTTGTACCCAGCCACAGTCTCCCTAATCTCTCCCATCTACACACACACTCCCAGTGACACCATGCAGAACTGGATGGGTTTTCCTAGCCCATGACTCCACTTCTGCCCAGCTGAACAACATGCAACCTTAGAGACTATCATTTCTTTGGGCTAGCAAGACATGTTTTCAACTCCCCAAAGTAATAACAGATCACCCTGAAACAGAATCAAAGGATTTTTTGGCAAGGCTGAATCTGAACCCCAGAACAGGAAGGCCCATGGTAATTGTCTGGTCCTGAGGCTTTTAAGCTGTGTTTGCAGAGTTAGGACTGCTCCAAAGAGGGTCTCAGAGGCCATGGCTGGAGAGTAGGTGTGAGTGCCAGGTTGGGAGGGAGGGAATGACTAGCAGTGATCACCCCTTCCATCTCTGCTGCTCTAGTCAAATTTGGTTTACTACATCTGCTTTATTTTACACGGTGACCTTTGGAATAAAGTTTATCTGTAAAAAAAATCAGATTTCATTTCCTACAAAAAAATAATGCAAAAGGCACTAGTCTAAGCCCTCCTGTTAGATAAATAGTCTACAGCACAGGTTGAGTCAATCACACAGCTTATGTGTAGCTAAGCCAAGTTAGGGACCCAGGTCTCCTTCTGCTATGTTGTGACCAACAAGTGCATGCCTTTCTGGGACTTGCCACCCGACTGGGCTTCTCTGGATATATTTAATGATGCCTGAGATGGGTGACACTTGCACCTGCCTGTCCAAATGTCCATAAAGGCCTTTGCCAGCTCCTAAACCCCAAGGAAGCAGGCAGCAGTTGGGTGACCCAGGGCTGTTATCATTGTTGGAGAATCACAGCAAACCTTTGGCCAAGCAGATGGCGGGCATCGCTCCAGACAGCAGAGGTCAGAATATTATGCCCCAACGCCATCTTGCTAAGGGCTTTCAACACTCCTTCTTTAAGACAGGAAGCTCAGCTGAAAAAAGTTTAGTAATAACTGCAAAACCCCAGCTTCCCCTTGTAAGGACTCCCCTTACCAGGTGTTGGTTCTTGTCAAATTCAGCTTGCATTAAGGATTCCCCCGCCCCAACTGAAAGCCCTTATAAAAGCTTTCCACCCCCTGCTTCTAGGTTTTGAGAGACTTTGAGGCATGAGCCAGCTCTCAGCCTAGCGGGTCAATAAAGGATCCTTGCTTAATTTGGACTAAGTGTACTGGCCTTTCTCTATTCCACTCACTTTGGGTATGACAGGAAGTGCAGGGAGCTAGGGAAGCACCACTGAGTGCAGCATGAATGGCCCGTGAGGGGAATGCTTCATTCCAAGGGGTCCCCTTTGGAAGGCAAGGGGACAGGTTCTTCCCAGGAGCCCTTACAAATGCCTGGAATACTAACATGTTATCTGAAATCATTTTGGTGTGAATGTCTCACCATAACTGCCCAGGCTGTTCCCACCCTGTCATTTCTGTCTCTGCTCCTCAAGAAGTCCCCCAGACCATGGGGTGGGGAAGGGTCAGCTTTCCTGTCCAGTAGCCCTGTGGGACAGCAGTAGTCAGAAAGGAGGATGCAACTGGTGGGGTCCCAGAGGCCTGCCCCATGCCTCACCTGAAGCCCCCTGTCTAACCAAGTTCTTACATCAGAGAGTTGGGTGTCTAATCAAGTACACCTCTGAACTACAGGCCCCAGGGCAGGCCAGGGGCCCGTGTGCCCTTCCAGCAGGGGTACTCCAAGTTCAGGGAGTTCGATGGCTATCAGGAAGCATCTAAAGGGTGAGTATGGCAATAAAAGCCCATACTCACTGCAGGACATCCCTGTGATTGTGTCTACTGAGGTGGCAATGTGGCCTGCACCATGGACATGGGTACCAAGCCAGCACTGAAGGTAAGCAAAGACAGGAAGGGGCACAGAGACATCTGAGCATGGCTGGAACAGGCTCACACTCACCAGAAGCTATGTGAGATACAGCTGTATCCTATGAGGCAGGAATTCCCATTTCACAGAGGCCTAAACTCCAGGAATAGAGTCAGGCCTAAAACCAAGTCTGTCTATTCACAAGTTCAAGTTTTCTTTTTTTTTTTCTTGCAGTTTTTGGCCGGGGCCGGGTTTGAACCCGCCATCTCTGGTTTATGGGGCCGGTGCCCTACTCCTTTGAGCCACAGGCGCTGCCCTACAAGTTCAAGTTTTCAACAGCAAACCAAAAGAGGCAGCTCTGGGGCCAGACTGCCTAAGTGGAGCCTGGAGTTACCAGTTCTACTTGTACTGGCAAACTACTCATCTACCCAAGCCTTGATTCCTCATCTGAAAAACAGGGATGATGATGGGTCCTAATGGTACCCACCTAACAGGGTTGCCATGGAGATTCTGTGAGTTCCATGTGTAAGATGTAAAACAAAGGCACACAGGAAGATCACGAATGCTGGCTGCTATCATTCTTACTACCAGTGAGAATCTCCATTCTATTATTCTCTTAGGAGAAGGGAAGGAGAGACCACAGGGGAGGACAAAGTCCAATGCATGCCCTGCCAGCACACCTCTAGCACCACAGTAGGTCTTTATTTGGGTCCTCTGGGAAGCAGAGACCAGGATATTCCAAGCTGCCCTCTGGGACCATCTGTCTACAGGACTCAGGGAAGGGCCCAGGTACCCTGAGGAAATAGCTGGACTGTGAGTCTGTCTGTGTGTACTGTGTCCACATGTGTGTCTGTATATCCGGGTATGTGCATCTGTGGATGTGGCCATGTACGTCTGTATATATGTGTCCATGTGTTCTCTGTGTATGTGTGTGTGCATGTATGCTGGCAGGGCTATGACTTCAGGCCCACTAGCACAAGGCTGTGCAGGTCTGGACGGGCAGCCTCCCCCACACCAATGTGCCACGGGTGCCAGGCTTGGCTGGCTAGGGTGAGGAGTGAACAGAAGCAGCCTAGTTCTCCATCCCTGTACAAAGTGAAGAGTGGCCTGGAGTGGGGCCTTAAAGCCACTTTCAGAGGGAGAGGACTACACACGAAAGCACACGTGTAACAGGGTGTTCTGCTCCCAGGCTGCCCCCATGATCACTGGAGCAAACACACTTGAGCACAGAGTCTGAGATCCCCAAAGCCTGGGGCCCCTCACAGAGGGGGAAGCTGAGACAGGCATCCCTAGACCTAGACCTCTTGAGAGCACAGCTTCCCTCAGTGAGACCAAGAGACCCCCACCCAACCCTGTCAGCCTGGGATTAGCAAACCCAGGCCAGGGAGAAGGCAGACCAGCTTACAGTCTTCATGCACGTGAGCCCATGCCAGGAATGAATCATATCATTATTGCAGGATTAGAAGTAAAATGCCATTAAAAAGCGCTATGTACACACATGCATTTAATAAGGTCAGTAGCAGCAAGCAGCAGGCAGGCCAGTGCACAAGGCGGCACAGCCCCCACTGTCCTCCTCCTACTTGCAGCAGAGGCCCCTGGAAACAGACACAGAGCCGGCCAGGGTGGGAGAGCAAGCATGTCCTGCTGAGGCCTCCCCAGCCTGGGGACCACAAAGCTACACCTTCTGCTTCCCCTTTCCAGGGGCCACCTCCCGCGGGTTGTTCCCAAATCTTCCCCACCAAGCCCCCTCCAAAGTGAGATACACTCTCTGGGACTCTGTGTCCTTAGTGTTCTGTCCTCTGCTTGGAAGTGAATGGGATAATCGATTGTACTTTCTACAACTACTCGTGCCTTATTAATCTGTTGTGCTCCCTGGTGACATAATGCCCAGGTGAGAAATATAGACAAGAAGCCTAGAGAGCTTCCTGAAATGAACTTCATGGAAAAACTCCAGTTCTAAGGTGGTCTAGGGGACCACATTCAACCAGGATGTGCAGAGTCGAGCCAGGACCCAGCCACCAGTGGTGCAGCAGGGGAGATCAGGGCAAGCAGCCTCACCACTTCTCCTGCCTGTAAGACCTCCCAGGCATCTGCCCACTCACCTCCCTGGAGCTGGCCCTGGACACCAGCCTCATCCTTGCAGCTTTAAGAACTACTGTGGTACACAGCAAATCCCTCCTGCCCTGGGTTCTTGGGGGTCCTGGGTCTCATTCTCAACTGTCCATCGCCCTCACATGCACCAAGGGAGTCCCCAGGAGGGCTTCAGTGTGTACCTACTCCAGTGCCATGCAAGCTCTTTGAGGGTGTCTCTCGGTTTGTCCCCTGCATAGCTGGAGGGGCCACAGAGAAGGCAGCCCTGGACGTGTATATACATAGAATGTGACTGCTCTCTCTCCTCCACCTGTTGACTTTCCCTACCCTGCCCATTCATCCTTTCCACAACATTCACTGAGCACCTGCCATGTGCCAAGTACTGCCCTAAGCTCTGGGAGGTGGCAGTGAATACGACAAACCAGCCTGGCCCCAAGGGGTTGAGGGAGGAATATACTCACAGCTCTGTGGACCTGGACAGGATGGCCGACAGGGTGAGCAGGATGCATCCGTAGGGGCCCACTTCGAACTGGCAAGGGGAGAGAGGAATGAGCTCCTATCCATCTGCACCTCCCTCCTCCTCAGCCCCGATACCTCTGTGGTAGCCACGTCCAAGAAGCAGCCTGCCCTGAGCCTCTGACTCCAGCCTGGCCCTGGAGGCTGCCAGGTAGCCCCAGGAAAGACCCCCTAAAGGATGGGGGTGTGCCAGCCTGAGTGTTAATGGGACGCTGTACCACCATAGAACACATCACCACCTGAGTCCTTAAAGATAGCAGCAGTCATGGCAGGCCCCAGATGTGCAAATGAGTCCTGGGCATTTTCACACTGAAAACTCTACCTGCCCTCTATCCGAGACTGAGACTCGGATACTGAGTGGTCTGCCTGAGGTCACACAGCTTGTAAGCAGCATAGTGGGGGTTCCAGGGAGCTTCGCATAAATCCTGATGCCTTATTCCAAAGAACCACATTATGTGGAGAGCAGTAGAGAGGAGGTTTGGAGCAGAGTCAAGATCAGGGAGAGACAAGGCAAATAGGCTTTGCAAGTACATGCTTTAAGTTTTGACATTTTCTAAATATTTAACATTAGTTCACCATGAGGTTTTGTAATTTGTGTGTTTTAAAAATATCATCCATGCTGATTTCTGAGTTTGGGGCACCCCCTTAAATTCTATACCCAAAGTGAGTGCTTCACTATTCTCCCCCTGGACCCAACCCTGGTCTGGATTCCATATCTTGGGCCTGGCTGTCTTAGTTTAAATCCCAGCTCTCCTACTCCTAGCTATGTGAACATGGAGATGTTCCTCTGTCCTCAGTCTTCTCAGCTATAAAAAAGGATAATAATAAGAGTGCCTACCCTCATCAGGTTGTGAAGATTGTATAAGTTAATCCTTATAAAGTACTTAGAACAGGTCCTAATACCTGTGTTAACTCTTGATATGACGCTGACTCTGCACTGCCCTCCTGTCTAGTGAGCTCAACATTTCACAGCCCATTGGAATAGACCATGTCACTTTTGCTCCCTGGAAAGACATCACCCCACCCCCCCCAACTGCAAGTCAGTGTAAAGGCCTTACCATCCCACTGTGAGGACAATAAACTGTGTTTGAAGATACTGCCAATTACATTAGTGTTTCTTATATGTAATCAACTTCTTTTTAGACTTAAAATCAGTGGAAAAAAGCTTATTTTTCCTGAGAATTTTATAACTTATAGAATTTCCATTTTTGCCTTAGCTTCTAGGAAGCTCAGAGCCAAATATGGTATTCTAGTGTGGTAACTACTATAGCTCAAACTTCTGATAAAAAAATTATTCTTTATCTTTCTCAAAATATAATCTTTACTTTTATCTTTTTTTCTTTTTTATTAGTCATTCAAGAAATTACTGAGTACAATTTTTGTGCCAAGAGGATGTTCCCTGCTAAGGCTACACTCGTGAACAAGGTGAATGTAGATCTCTTGGAGAAGTAACTCAGGGGGAAGAAAAAACAATCAGACACTTGTAGGGGTGGGGAAAGGGCCGTGATAGAAAAGCAGGTTGCTCTGGAAAAACACAGGAAAGAGCTTCAACATAGACATAGGTGTTCTGGAGAAAAGGATGTCTAAACAAAAAGCCAGGGGACAAGCAGGAACCAGAAAAGAAGAGAACACTGCTCCAGGCAAGAGGAGAAGCACATGCAATGGCCCAGACCAAGAGAGAGGACGCTGACTGTGCAGTGACAAGAGAAGAACCCCGAAATGTCTTTCTGTTTGTTAACAAGCAACTTCCAATCCTTTTTGTGGAAGTAAAAGTGGAATGAATGAATCAACAACAATCTTAAATCATGCCAGTCACTTCACTTATGTTGTCTTCAGTTCCCCCTTTTGCAAAACAAAGATAGTGAGGACTCGTCTGGCCTATTTCCTTGGCATAGGTACACATTCTATGAGATAGCATCTGTGGAAGTATTCTGACAATCACAAATGTTGATGTCCCCGCATAGGGGTCATGGACCTGGGAGGACCTCAGCCAGCAGCCCCTTGTCACAGCTATGCTACAGACTTGCCTGTTGCCTTAGAGATGTCAGGAAGCTCGCTTACTCTATTTCCCTTCTGTAAACAGCCTACTTTCTCTGCCATAAACTTCTATCTCCCCTAGGGGAAGTCACAAAGTATTCCTGGTTTCAGTTTCTCCCTCTGGAAAGCCTACTTCCTTCTGCCATGTCTTCCTTATACATTGTCTTGGGGAAGCCAAGGTACTTTCTTGATCTGTGATCTGTTTCCCTATCTGCCATGCTTGTAATGCCTACCTACCTATCACACTGCAGTGACATAACAGACACACAAGCCTGCAGCAACACCACTCTCTCTGTAAATTTAACTACTATCACTGTTTGTGCCAGCATTTCCCCCAGTCACCCTCAAAGAGACTTCACCCTGAGCCTTGGGCATGCACCTCAGCAGAGAGCGGGGAGGTAACCCTACTCAGAGCTTCTTGCACATGCAAGAACACAAATGAATCACCCCCATATTCCATTATTTTTTAACTTTTATTAAAATTATCTCATCAAATTTAAGCTGCCAAGACACTGAGGCCAAAGGGTAATGTGCCTGCACTGAAAGGCAAGTTTAGACAAGGCAACTGGGCCAGAAACCACTGTTTGGGTCTGGGAAAATGTCTGATGCTGCTTAGGCAGAAGGGGCCATTCTTCCAGCACAGCTCTGTGGCCCTAAGAGACCTGAACCCACCAAGGAACTCCAATGGCAGACAGGGGTGGGGGCATCCCTGAGCTGGTCAGGGGCCCGAGACAGCTCACCCAGAGGGTGAGTGGTAATGAAAACATGGCAAGGAGGCTATTTATTTTGGGCAGAGATGGCTCAGTATGCATTTCCAGGCCTGGCATGAGGAACCCCTCTTAGGCCCAGGCCATGAAAAATGAATTTAGTGAGTGCAGTGCTGAGGCAGCTCAAATGCTTCCAGCAAAAACAAATTAACTATAGGGGAGAAACTGTCTTTCAAAGTGAGGAGGGCCAACATTGACCCTCTGTACCAAGGACCAAAGCTGGGTGAGAAGGGGATTACTCTGAGTCCAGTCACTGAAAAAAGAAAGCCCCTTACCCTGCAGCAGACCTCTCTGACCCTTTTCATAGTCACTGTCTTGCTCAGGCCTCTGCTGTACCAGCCAAGGGGGAAGCCTCATTCTACAGACAAGCTTACAGAGGCCCCGGTGCTGAGGAGCCACCCAGGGTCATCAGTGGTCAGGGACAAGTCTTAGAACTGGGTCATTGGGCAATCACCCTCAGGCCCCTCCTTGGGCCCCTCTCCTGAACGTGGTGGCTTCACACTCTGCTCTACCTAGCAGCGGAGCACAGGTGGCCGTAGTTACGCACACTGATGCCGACATGCTCCGCTTGCCTCTCACACAGACTGCTGTATTCTCACATGCTTGGGATTTAACAGCAGGTCTCCTTTCTGCTGATTCAGATTGCCTGGTACTTCATTTAGAAAACATGTGTCTCCATACGTTTAAGGTTCTTTAAGAACCATGGTTAGAGGGTGAAGAGCTAGAAGTTGTCTGGTAAACCCTACATATTCCAATTTCCAGATGAGAAAACAGAAGCCCAGTGACTTTCTCTAGGGCTCACATGACTAAGGATAAGCCAGAGGAGGTCCCAAGGCCCCATTCCAGGCCCTCCGGCCACTCTAAGCCAAGCAGTGAACCCACAGCATGCAGATAGTCCATTGGGTTATTCCGATAAAGGACCAGAGAGAGGCAGGGACAGGGAATAAGAGCAGGAAGGAAGTCATCCTAACTGCAGGGCCCTCCCTGGGCTGAGTCTTCATATGAAGTAAGAGCCCTGGATGAGAGGACTTGAGGAGGATTGGTGCCTCCAGTGACCACACACATGCTTCCGGTTTGTTCTCAGGGCGGGCCCCATTTCCTACTCCAGGGACATCTGATGCTGTCAGGACCTGGGCACTTCCCACGGCTGTGTCCAGGTTCTTTGGGTCTTTGGAGAAAAGTGCTGGGGGGGGATACTCTGGTGGCAAGAGCTTTAGGCCTGGTCCCACATCCAACAACTTCAACCCACATGTCTCACCACCAAATCCTCTGGTGCCTTTCCTGGAGCCTAAAAGAGCAAATCCCATACCAGAGGCCAAAGGAACGGCCAAGGGGAGGTCCACAGGCTTGCCTGTACCCCAGGAGAGAAAGGCAGATGCTTTTTCTTTACTTTGATCCTAGCACACAGATAACACAATCTCAGGGCCTTCAGTTGGGGTCTCAGACATCAGGAGCCTCCTGGTCTTGGCTCACTTTGCACACCAGGGCTTCCCAGTATTTCATATGTCCACTACTAACCCACATCAGGGCTGCCCTCAAATCACCATGACAGCGGTGAGCATAACACCACCAGCAGGAGCTAGTAATCACTGAGAACGCAGAGCAACGCACAGCTATTCTGGGCTCTGCATAGGCTCTGAGGGAGGCACTGGTATTATTAGCCACATCTTACAGATAAGGAAACTGAGGTACAGAGTTACTACGTTAGTTGCTCAAGGTGACAGAACCACTAGATCCCAGGCCAGGATAACTGGCTCCAGAGACCATGTTCTGTACCTCTAGGGTGTGCAATGCCCTTTCTACAAAGCCAATGATGCCACATCCCTAGCCTGAATTCCTGGAGCCCTTTGACTCGGCTGCTGTCTGGCCCTGGCCACGTTCCACCTGCCCCACTGCCAGGAATGAATGCACAATTCTCCTCTAGTGGGGATAAGATAAGCCAGAGGAGGTCCCCAGGCCCCTGTTCCAGGCTCCCTGTGGAGCCCATACCTGGGCCTATCCCTGCCTCCCCAGGCACACCAAGCAGTATCTCCATCAGCACAGCTAAGCCTTCCAACCCCATCCAACAAGCCCCTGTCTTGTCACTCCCACCCCTACCACTGGGCCTATGATCCAGTTCCTGATTTCCAGAAGCAAATGCTTCCACTGGGACAGAGAGCTCTTGTGACCACTGTCTGTGAGTTGCTTCCCCTTCATTCCCACCCTACCCAGCCCAGCTCTGCTTTCTGCAGCCCCAGCTGTGGCTGTTCTCTGAGCTCGTCCCCATGGCCAGCCAATAAGGATGCAATGGCAGAGACTGGACTCCTTGCCACCAAGCCCACTCTTCTCTAGCCAAAATCAACCCAGTGTCCTTGGCCCAACACCTGGAGGTCAGCATCAGCCTTTTCCCAGCCTCTCTGCCATCCCGGGGCAAAGGGATGAAGAGGGAGGTGCATCAGCATCTCTTTCACGATGACATAGAAAGCCAGTAGTGCATAGCCTACAAAAATAAACCATAGCTCATACCTGATGAATGCTTTGCTGAAGAAAAGTCACCAGCTCCTCATAGCAGGTCAAACTGTGCAGTGTGAGCTAATAAGAAACAAACACACAGCATGAACAGCCAAGCCAGAAGATGGTGCCCTCTTAGACTAGTTTCTGCCACCCTGGCTTCCACAGCTACAAAGTCCCACTTGGGAATGCCCTTGAATCAGAGAGCAGCATCCTCCAGAGCTGGGCTGAGAGGCACACTCACAGCTGTGTGCAACTGAAAGGCTGGTCCAGGACAGGTGGGGTCTCTAGGCTAAGTCTGCCCTGTAGCAAGGGACCCCAGGATTCCAGACATCATGGGACAAAGCAAAGGATCCAGCATCATGCATGGCCCCAACAGAGGACAGCTGCACCCCCACGGGCTAGTCATTGACATCTGAGAAGAGGTTGAGGATAGTGGTGAGTGGGGCGGGTGCAACATCCAAATCACAATAGCCAGGCTGGGTCAAAGCCCAATAGGCCATATCCTGAGTCCAATGGGAAGCAGCAGTTATGAGTCTACTTTGCTTTTTCAGGCAGGCCAGGAAAAAACACTTTTAGAAAAAGCATTCAACAATGTTAGACCCTTAATTAGGGTCACAGGGCCACACGTGCCTAAACCTGGGTCAAATGAAACTAATTAATTAAAGGAAAAATTCTCAACGAAGAGGTGGTTGGAAAACTTCACTGCTTCCATATTTTCAAAAATACAAAAGTATGTATCTCTCATTTTTCCCTCATTTTATACTACTTGGGTCTGGTTTGACAGCTGGGCATCCATGCTATTGAGTTCCTACCCACTTTCTAACTTTCAACCCCTTTCCATCCCACCCCATCCCACGACCCTCCCATGACAATACTGGAGAGGGACAGAGAGAAGGGTGGGGCTCAACTAAAGGCATGCTATACCTACTGCTCCTGCAACTGCAGCTCTGCACACCTTCAAGGTGACAAGGAGCCAGCTGGCATTTTGCCTATAAAGCCAGCTCTGGCAAGAGCCCATCCCCAAAGCCACCCCATTGTCTGCTCCCCAGGACAAGGATTCTGTGGGCCTGGGCTGCAGGGAAGGCCAGCCCATCCCCAGCTGGGGAAGGATTTACTTATATGAAAGGAGACAGTCCCCAAACAAAGCCAAAGGTTGCGTGATAATTTTCCAGAAAGCCGTACTGTTTCTAAGACTCCATCTGCTTTGTATTTCCCTGTTGGACCGAACTGTTGTATTCCCGAAGCCCTAAAAAGGAAAAGAAGGTGCATGAGTCCTCTGCATAGAAGATGTGCCCTCCAGCCAGGGTGAAACCACATGTGTCATTTAATTAAGCAAATAAGAAAGTGGCTCCAGAGGAAAGAATAGAGCCAAGGGTTTCTCGTTTTTCCCCACTTTGAACTCACCCACTAGGCTGGATCCAGAGAACTCCACTAGCAGGGGAGGAAAAAAACAGAAATGGAAAAAAGACGGCAGAGAGAGCAAGCTTGGAATAACTAAACCAAAGTCCTGGCAGTAGAAA
Organism: Arctocebus calabarensis; assembly: GCA_963573935.1. NCBI lineage: Eukaryota > Metazoa > Chordata > Mammalia > Primates > Lorisidae > Arctocebus > Arctocebus calabarensis. The sequence goes on from CAUYON010035617.1 coordinate 23,694, forward strand.
GTCTGACTCTCACCCACAAATGACAAATATATTTCCAGATTAAGGAATGCCACCTGGCTGGTTGTTTTCATTGACTTGAGGAACTCCAGCCTTTGTCCTCTCTGGGATTCTCTACCTCTATGCCATCAGCATCTTTGACACTGCAACCACTGGGTAAGTAGCCCAATGCAGAAGGAGGGTTTGGGTTTGAGGCCCACTGTGCCATTAGCTGCTGTGTAGTCTTGGACCAGCCACTGTCCCTCTCTGGGGTTCTGCTTCCTAATATGTAAGACAGGAGAAACTGAATTCCTGCCCCATCTGCTCTTAGGCCTGCCCTGCAGATCCCAAGTATCAGAATTAGTAAATGCCAGATTTTCTCCTAAAAGAAAAATTTAGTATTATCACCTGTTCATACTGATAAATTATTTAAACTGAGGTATTTATTACATGTGATTTATTTATATTGACTCATTTAGTTTTTCTAACCACCTTATTAAGTTATAATTATTGTCAGTCCCATTTTCCAGATGAGTAAATAGATGGGGCACAGAGAAGTTAAGTCAATTGCCCAAGGTCATACAGCCAATAAGCAACAGTGTTGAGATTACGTCTCTAAAGGTCCCTTCCCTCACATTGCTATAGTGACCAAGTCACTATAGAGAGGAAAAGTCACCAGCTCCTCATAGCAGGTCAAACTGTGCAATGTGAGCTAATAAGAAACAAACACAAAGCATGAGCTGTCCAAGCCGGAGGCTGGTACCCCCACCCCAGAGTGTGCACCTTGGCCCATCATAATCCATATGATTTCAGCATAGCATCATGTGGATTATGTGGGGTAAATGCAGCCAGCAGGGAAAGACCATGCCGGCTGGGGCAATGAAGTCCAGGTCCAGGGCTCCAGCTGAACTCTCTGAGTCTCCTCCTCTATGGAATAGGGACCAAGAGACAGAGCAAATGGGAACATGCTTTGGGGACTGGGAATGGCAGTAGAATAGGGTCACTACTGGCTAAACTTGAGAGCCATTTATTGAGGCCTCCAAATCAGAGAAATATAAAGAGGACCTGACTGCTAGGGTCAGAGATTTTCTCAAAGGGTCATCCCAAAGCTCCCCAGGAGGAAGATATGACTGCCCTTTCCAGATGAGATTTGAAGCCTAGGGAGGGTATCCCAGAGTCATGTGGTGGGCTTGGGCCCCTCCCACAATCTGGACTACCCAGCACATCAGGCTGCCTCTCAGGCTCATCCCAGCAGGTAACACGGCAGGATGCTGAAGGGAATGCAGATGCGGTCCTTAGGCCCCGAGGACAGGAACATACATAGCCAGCTTATTGCCACTATGCCAACAGAGGCTGAGCAATAGCAAGACAGCCCTCAGTACAACTTACAGTGTGACCACAGCTCTCTCTTTATTCCCAGCCCGCCACACAATGTCTGCGATGGCCAAGACGAGGCAGTGGGTCCTGTGGGCATCTGAAGGCTGCAGCCCCCTGAGGATGAGAAAGGGAATGCTTTTAGCTCATGGAGATACAAAGCGGATATCCTGTATCCCTGTGGAGGGGCCACTTGCAGCCCAGGGACTCTGAGGTATAGCCTGGGGAAGAGGGACTCTACAGCTGAGGGGCAAGAGGACCCTTCAGGGAAGGGCCCGGGCAGGGCTGGAGGAGGAGGAAGAAGCTGAGGAAAGTGCTCACAGGAGAGAAGGTAGAGGGTTTGAGGAGCCCAGTAGTATGTGAGTAAGGACATGAGTTTGGATGGAGCCCAGGAGGCCCAACAGGTATGCTTGGGAGGCTGCCATCTCAGAGAAATGCAGGGTACCCCTCAAAGATGTTGCCATGCCACATCTGGGCCCTTGTAGGGACAGGTGTCTTCACTCCCAGTTGCTAAGGAGACAATAGCATAACCTGCTGGATACTCAGATTCAGGGTGTGGGGAGGAGGGAGAGGAAGGAATCAAGGATGGTCTTCGTGTTTTTAGTGGTGCTGGAGCTACCCACTGAAATAAAGAGAATGTGTCCTGGAAGGAAGCAGTTGTGTGGCAGACGAGGAGTTGCACTTCAGACTCACTGAGCTTGAAATGCACATGGACCCCCAGGTAGATCCCAGGACAGGGGTAGGGGCTGGGTACAGATTTCCCAGAGGGAGGAAGAGGAAGGGCAGAGGCAGCTGCCAAGGATAGAAGCCTGTGGAACTCTGAAGTGTCAAGAGAGGAGAGGAGAGAGACTCAAAAAGATAGACGTAGAGTGCCATGACACAGTCTTGGGAGCAAAGGGTTTAAGGTGGCTAGTCAGTCAGAAGGATTAAAAATGGCAGGGATCTCTCTTACATTAAAAATGGTAACTAAGAGGTGCCTGGTACATGAAGTGAATGAGAGGGAAGAAGGGAAACAGCCAAATGTAGACATCTCTCTTCATTTCACATTTCCTGGGCTCCTTAGGGTTATATTTCTTGCCTTCTTCTAAAGCAGTGGTTCTCAACCTTCCTAATTGCATGACCCTTTAATACAGTTCCTCATGTTGTGGTGACCCCCAACCATAAAATTACTTTCATTGCTACCTCATACCTATAATTTTGCTACTGTTATGAATCATAATGTAAATATCTGATTTGCAGGATGTATTTAGGCGACCCCTGTAAAATAATACCAAGTCCAAATAATACCCAAGTCCCATGCTGAGCTGTGTCTCTCCTCTCCCAGGCAGAAGAAGAGAAACCAAGGAGACCAGGGCATAGTCCCCCATGCAGGACAACATGTGGTCACTGTCAGGGCCAGAGCCAGAAATCTACACCCACACTATTGTGGTCCAATTACTTTAAGATGAGAGGTGATATAACACAGTGAACCCTCAGTTTCCCTATTCATAAACTGGCAGTGACAATTGCCCTTCCCTCATAGCTTTAAACGAAATGATATTTGCAAGATCCATGGCCCAGTGCCTGGCACGTGGTGACTGTTCAACAGTGCTAAGCAAGCAGTTTCCTCACTTAGGCCATGGCAATGGGAAAGTGAGTTCCCAACATCCGATAAGCAAGGGACACTAAGCCCCTGACACTGGAAATCCTTCAACTGTAATGAGACAAGCAACAAGCACTCATGCACTTCAGAATATGAAACAGCAGACTGCCTGATATTCCTTGAGCTTCAGGAAGCCCATTGGGTTTCTGGGAGGAAATTGTTTCCACGCTATCACCAAACTGGACACCCAAGCTGTTGGGATCACTGGCCCAGTTCACCATTCACTATGGAAACAATAGGGAGAAAATGATGCTCCAGGTTATAAGAAAGGTCATGTCAAGGACTCAGGGGGGTCTGGAATAAAAGGAGAAAAGACTGGATGCTTATCTGTCTGGATTTAGAACCCCAAAATGTGGACTCTGTCATCCCACACAGCTCCTGTTCTATGCCTTGCCCTCATCCAAATGAGGGCCACATCCTGACACATATACTGAGTACCTCCCACCTGTCTCCCCTGCCCCTCTCCTGGGTCAGGATGTCCTGCCCTCAGCTGAGTGCCAGTGCCCACTCCTCTGCTGCATCTCACCCCCCTCCAATCTCCCCTGCACCTACTTACAGGATGAGAGAGGGGCATGAGAGGGTCCTCCTACAGCACAAGTACGGCCAGTACTCCCAGTTAAAACCCTTAACATGGGTAGGAGCTGTGCAAAATTATGCCTGGGTTATATTCTCCACCTACAACATTTATGCTGGAACAGCTCTGTATTTGGAACTAAGGAGATGACTTTCAAACACCGTGTTCCACACAAACTTACTGAAGCAGATAATCCTTGGTTGGAAGCCTCTCAGTACAGTAACAAGATTTTAAAAGCCAACATATATAGTGTTAGTCATGCATCAGGCACTGTCATAAGCACTTTACATCTGTTATTTCATCAAACTGTTAAAACAGCCCGATGAGGAAGGTACTATTCTTATTTTCCTTTTAAAATGGGAAAACTGAGGCACAGAGAATAAGTGATTTATCCAGGGTCACACAGTTAGTAAAAGTTGGGAAAAAATAAGCATTGAGGAAGAAAGGAAGAGCCTGAAGAAGCAGAACCAATTGTCGTGGGCACTTGGTTTCAGGACTAACGTCCCCTGTGCTTTGATCCTGTCATTTCAGCACTGTGCAACACAACGAAGAGACCTTGCTCTTGGGCTTGACCTGGCTCCCTGATCTCACAAACTATGTTCACAGCCCTTTGGAACCTCCATGTCTCTAAGCCACTATTTTTCAACCTTTTTTATCTCACAGCACACTTGAACTTATAGTTAAACTTCAGTGGCACACTTAAATTATGTTGATCAAAAAAAAAAGAGTAAACACAATATACTTACTGTGCTTTGAACTTCTTTTGAAAACAATTTCATTAATGATCTTTAAAAGTTTTCAAGGCACCTCTAAGTTCCTCTCACCGCACACTGCTGTGCCACAGCACACCTGTTGAAGATGACTGTTCTACGTATAAGTCCTTGTTCTTTCAATTGGCTCTGGTTAGCAACTCTGCCAGTCTCTCCAGCCTTCCCTGAACTTTCTCCATCTTTCTCTTTTGTGACACAGCTTTCCAGAAAACACAGTGGAGAAGAGACAAGTGCAATGGCCAGACAACTAAGAGGCCTGGGCCGCAGTCCTGGCTCCCAGGCTTTAGGGAAGCTCCTGATCTGCCTGGCCTTCACTTCCCCATCTACCTACAAATGCAGGCACTGGGTTAGTTGCCGCCCTAAGCATCATTCTGACTTCGGCATTCTGTCATTTTACTTGCCCCAGTGTAGGCAGGATGGTGTGCCTGCATCTACAGATGATAACAGAGGAAACTGCTGTTGCCCCTGAGTCACCCAGACTCGAACTTCCCCAGAGAGCTCTATGCCCACCTTCATGGTCAGAACCCTGATGACAATGTGGTCTTAAAGTGCCTGATCAGTCAGACACATGTTTTCATTCCAGAAGATTGGCACCTGGCCAGGTTCTTAAACCAAAAGAAGTTTAAGTGTCAAATTCCAGGCCAAGTGTGGTGGCTTAGCCTATAATGCCAGCATGTTGGGAAGATGAGGTAGGAGGATCACTTTAAGTCAGGAGTTCAAGACCGGCTTGGGTGACATGGTAAGACTCTCTCTCTCTGCAAAACACACATATGTATATATAAATTAGCCAGACGTGGTGGAATGTACCTTGTAGTCTCAGCTACTTGGGAGGCTGAGGCAGAAGAATCACTGGGCCCAGGAGTTTGAGGCTGCAGTAAACTATGATCATGCCATTGCACTCTAGCTGGGGTAACAGAGTGAGACTCTGTCTCAAAAAACAAACAAAAAAAAGGGAAAAAATCCTTGTATCATAAGGACACTTGCACTAGACTGTTTATTGCAGCTCAATTTACGATCGCCAAAATGTGGAAACAACCTAAATGCCCACCAATCCAGGAATGGATTAACAAGCTATGGTATATGTACACTA
>CAUYON010035618.1:0-19219 GCA_963573935.1 Arctocebus calabarensis
CGTGGAAGCAGTTGAAACAGTATTTAGAGAGAGATTTATAATATAGCACCTATATAAGAAAGGAAGAAAGGTCTCTATTCAATGATTTCATCCTTCACCTTAAAAAAATAGAAAAAGTAACAAATGTAATTCAAAGTAGAAGAAAGAGGCTCGGTGCCTGCGGCTCAACGGGCTAAGGCGCCAGCCATGTACACCTGAGCTGGTGGGTTCGAATCCAGCCCGGGCCCGCCAAACAACAATGACGGCTGCAACCAAAGTAGAAGAAAGGAAATAAACAGAATGGAAATCAGTGGCAAAAAAAAAGCAAAACAAAAAACTATAGGAAAAATAAATGAAACTAAGGCTAGTTTTTTGAAATCAATAAAATAGATAAAACCATAGCCAGACCGAAAGTGGAGGGGAAGCCACAAAATTACCAATTTCAGGAATAAGACAGGTGGCATTACTACGATGCTACAGATATTAAAAGGAAAATAAGGAAATATTTTAACCAACTCAAAGAATTGGATGACGCAGAGGAAACAGCAGATTCCTTTAAAGCCACAAACTACTAAAGCTCATCCAAGAAATATGAACTTGAAGAGCTTTATTTGAGTTTCTTATTAAAAACTTTTAACGAAGTTAACTCTAGACCTAAATGGCTTCACTGGAAATTTTAAAAAGAGATACGAGGCAATTTTGGTGTAGGGTAAAGGCGTGATGTCCTATCTTCATTACTTTGACTATAATAATGCTTTTATGGGTATGCATATGGTACTGGCACAAAGATAGACAAATCAATGGAACAGAATAGACAAAAATATGTCCGTACTTACATGGCCAATATTTTTGATAAATATTCAAAGGCAGAGAAAGGATAGATTTTCAACACATGGCATAGGAACACTTGAATATCTACAAGCAAAATTTCAAATCTCATTCCATACCTCATATTATGTACAAACATTAATTCAAAATGGATCATAGAACTAAATGTAAAGCCTCAAACTATTAAATTTCCAAAAACAGGACAAAACCTTTGTGACTTGGGTTAGGCAATGATTTCCTGGATCTAACACTGAAAATACAATCCTTCAAAGAAAAAAAAAATCAGTAAACTGAACTTCATCAAAATTAAGAATTCCTGTTCTTTGAAAGACACTGTTCAAAAATGAAAAGTACCCCAAAACTAGGAGACAATATTTGCAAATCATACACCTGAAAAAGGACTTGTATTTGGAATATATGTATTCCAAAACTTAAGAAAGCAATTAATCCACTGAAAAATGAACAATAGATTTGAACAGGTATTATAGCAAAGAAAAAATACAGTTGAAAAATAAACACATGAAAAGAAGCTCAGCATCATTAGTCATTAGGGAAATGGAAATTAAAACCATAATGAGATAACACATCTATTGGAATAGCTGAAAATTTCAAAGAGTGATCATGCCAAGTGTTTGCCAAGATGTAGGGCATCTGAAACTGTCATACATCTACAGCTGGGGAAATGTGCAATAGTACAACTATTTTAGAAACACAGTCTGGCAATTTCTTAAAAAGTCAGACACACACATATTGTGATACTCAGTTATTCTGAATCTAAGTATTTACCTAAAAGAAATGAAAGCATATCTTTGTATAAAGACTTGCACATAACTGGAAAAAATCCATTTGTTTATCAACAGGTGAATGAATGGGTAAACAAATTGTGGTATCTCTATACAATGGAATAGCTGCTCAACGATAAAAGAAAATAAACTATTAATACCATATATATGCTGCACGTGAATGAATCTCTTATTCAGGCCCAGTTATGTAATTTGTGAATCCTGGTGCAAAATGTAAATATTGGTCCATATAAACTATTATAATAAGTTCAAAACAAGGACAGCAGAGCATTCAACCAAGCATAGAGCCTTTCTAAGTATGGGACTTTGTGGGACTAAACAAATCACATGCCCATGAAGCTGGACTGACTCAAAGTCACTACCCCAAGTGAACACAAAGAGTACATAATGTATAATTGTATTTATATAGAATATAAATATTTCTTGAAAATGCAAACCACTCTGTAGTGACAGAAAGCAGACCAGTGATTGCCTCGAGATTACAAAAGGGCATGAGGCCACTTTGTGAGGTGATGGATGTGTTCACCATCTTGATTATGGTGAAGGTTTCAGAGGACACATTTGTCAAAACTTACTAATGATACACTTTAAAATGTACAGTTTACTGTATTCACTCACACCACAACAAAGCTGCTCACTATTACAAAACATTAATGGGCATTTGAAAGGTATTTTTCAAAATACAGTTCATGATCTCTGGTATGAGTTTCTTCATAAAATATATAGAAGTGTAAGGTAAATAAAAGCAGAAAACAATATATAATTAAATGCTAAACTCAATGTCACATTATCAGGACAAACTGTTGGAGCTAGAGGAGATTAATACAATATGAATTGAAGTGGTCAGGGAAAAACACTTTAAAGAATTGGTATTGTGAATGCAGCCCAAAGAATGAATGGGATTTATACAAGCAAGAAAGAAGGGAAATCAACTGTTTGGGGAGGGTGAACAGAGTGAAGATTTGTATTAAAGTCTATCCTGGTCAGTTTATGAATAATGAACAGATCAGAGGATTTTTTTTTAAACAACTCTTTCTGTTTTTTTAAGAGAAAGGGTCTTGCTCCGTCACCCAGATTGGAGTACAGCGGCCTGATCACCGCTCACTGGGCTCAAGCCTGGATCAGAGGATTTTGATGACATGTACCAGGAGATTATATTCCATTGGGACCCCAGAGCTAAGGTTATAATAAAGAGCTATGAATGCTTTTATCCTAAAGGTAAGAGCTAATCCTTACACTAGCAATTTAATATGTTTTGAGAAGTCAAACTTGTTCATAAAATGCTATCCCGAAATTTTTTTGCTCTCAGAATCTTACTCTCAATGAGACTACCTACCTCAAGTTTCATTTTCCCACCTCAAAATGTCTCCATTTTCTTTTTTTTTTTTTTCCTATCTGAGAAAGGTTCTTTTCTCTTTTCGAAACCTAATCTCCTTCTGTCTTCTCACTGCCTTACTCACCCTCTATCAGAGGGATCTTGCTTCCTAAAATGGTGTATCTCAAATAGGTAATCAATCTTTCTGTCTTTATGGCACCTTTCTCAAATAAATAAACAACAACAAATAAAAAGCATCTTTTGATTGCCTGTTGTTTCAAGATGCCTCCTCTAATACTTCCAAGATTTTGTCCACCTGCACTTTTCCTCCAACTCACTTTTCCTCAATCTAGTTTGTTCCTTCTGCCCCCATGATTGTGATCAGCCCTTAGCTGGCAACATCGTCTTGCAATGTGACCATTGGAATCACACTCCTTCTTTAAGTATACAAAATCTTTTCTTGCATGAGTCCTTTTCCGGTTCTCCCAAGTTATATATTTTTGACAGCTCTTTAGCTCCTGTAGCATTTTGTAATTCTCTTTTCAAATTTATTTTATTCTGCAGTTCATAATAGAACATGGGCTTTGGAGTCAGGCAGACTTTCACAATCACTGCTTATTAGTTTATAACCTTGGGCAAATTTCTTAGCTTCTCCAGACTTCAGTGAACTCATCTCTAAAATGCAGATAATACCTGAAAAAGACTCTTGTGTAGATTAAATCAGTTAAACTGCCTGGCACATGAGAGGTGGTATGTTACTATTATATCTTGGAATATATTAATTTGTATGGTTTTCTTATCTACTGTATAATACTGTTAGCTTCATAAGAATAAGCTCCAGGGCGGCTCCTGTGGCTCAGCGAGTAGGGCGCCGGCCCCATATACCGAAGGTGGCAGGTTCAAGCCCGGCCTCGGCCGAACTGCAAAACAAACAAAAAAAATAGCCGGGCACTGTGGCGGGTGCCTGTAGTCCCAGCTACTTGGGAGGCTGAGGCAAGAGAATCGCTTAAGCCCATGAGCTGGAGGTTGCTGTGAGCAGTGTGACGCCACGGCACTCTACCCAGGGCGATAAAGTGAGACTCTGTCTCTACAAAAAAAAAAAGAATAAGTTCCATATTGCTTTCATTTTGGCTTCAGCTGTTTGTACATGATACATAGTAAATTATTCACTTTTTAAAGGGACAGTTTTAAAAAATCAGTTGACATGTTATTTATTCGTAGGGTATTTACAAGGGCTTATTTTTTAAAAATTTTATTATATCTTACTTTGTAAAAAGCATAATCATTGTAATAATAAAGGACATTTTCTGTCAGATTCAATGTTTTAAAGGAATAATTGGAACTATTAACTGTAAATAATTGGAACCATTAACTGTAAAATACAAACCCACTTTACCACAATGATTGGGTTTTATGTTAAACATATCAATAAATACTGTAAATTTTACTTATCTTATTTTTTTATAAATTCATAGCTGTGTACATTAAAAGCAATCATGGGGTACAATGTGCTGGTTTTATATACAATTTGAAATATTTTCATCAAACTGGTTAACATAGCCTTCACAGCATTTTCTTAGTTACTGTGTTAAGACATTTATATTCTACCCCTAGTAAATTTCACTTGTATCCTCCTAAGATACATGGTAAGTGTGGTCCCACTAATTACCCTTCGCCTATCCTGCCCTCCCCCCTCCCCTCCCTTTCCCCTTCTTCTTGGGCTATAATTGGGTTATAGCCTTCATCTAAAAGCTATAAATTGGTTTCCTAGTAGGGCTGAATACATTGGATACTTTTTCTTCCATTCTTGAGACACTTTGCTAAGAAGAATATGTTCCAGCTCCATCCATGTAAACATGAAAGAGGTAAAGTCTCCAACTTTCTTTAAGGCTGCATAATATTCCATGGTGTACATATATCACAATTTTTTAATCCATTTGTGGGTCGATGAGCAACTTGGCCTTCTTCCATGACTTAGCAATTATGAATTGGGCTGCAGTAAACATTCTGGTACAGATATCTTGGTTATAATGTGATTTGTGGTCTTCTGGATACATACCTAGTAGAGGAACTGTAGGATCGAATGGCAGATGTATTTTTAGATCTCTAAGTGTTCTCCAAACATCTTTCCAAAAGGAACATATTAGTGTACATTCCCACCACCAGTGTAGAAGTATTTCCTTTTCTCCACATCCACGCCAACATCTCTGGTTTTGATTTTGTGATGTGGGCTAATCTTACTGGGGTTAGATGATAACTCAAAGTAGTCTTGATTTGCATTTCTCTGATGATTAAGGATGATGAGTATTTTTTCATGTGTCTGTAGGCCCTGCACCTGTCTTCTTCAGAGAAGTTTCTCTTCAACTCTCTTGGCCACCCTGAGGTGGGATCACTTTGTTCTTTTCTTTCTAATACATTTGAGTTTCTATGGATTCTGGCTATTAAACCTTTGTCAGAGACTTAATCTGCAAATTATCTTCTCCCATTCTGAGGGCTTAAGTACTGTAAGTTTTAAACCACTAGTGGCATTTAAAAACCAACTCTAATGATTTATGCTTAAAGAAATGGCTCAGGCCTGTAATCCTAGCACTCTGGGAGGCTGAGGTGGGTGGATTTCCCTAAGCTCATAGGTTCAAGGCCAGCCTGAGCCAGAGCGAAGCCCCTTCTTGCCAAATATCTGGTCATTGTGGGGGGTGCCTGTAGTCCCAGCTACTCAGGAGGCTGAGGCAAGAGAATCACTCGAGCCCAAGAGTTTGAAGGTGCTGTGATCAGTGATGCCATGGCACACTACCCAGGGCTACAAAGTAAGACTCTGTGGAAACGCATCTATTTTATGTGTTCAGTATAAGTTTTTGACAAATGCATATACCTGTGTGACATCAACCCACTGGACATTTACATTAACCCAAAAGGATTCCTGTCTATTTTCAGTCTGTTCTCCCCATAGACCCCAGCAACAGGCAACTTTTCTGTTTTCTGTCACTATAGGTTAGATGTTCTCCTTTTACAGTTTCATATAAACAGGATGTACTATTTTGTGTCTAGCTTCTTTTGCTCAGTATAAAGTTTATGAGAGTCACTCATGTTGCATGTGTAGTAGTTTGTACCTTTTTACTGCTGAGTAATGTTCCATTAGATAACTATACTGCAGGTTATCCATTCATGAGTTGATGGACATGTGGGTTACTTTAGAGGTACCAAGACTGAAGTTGCCATAAACTTATATTGTTATAAGTCTTTGTGTGGACATACCTTTTTTATTTATGTTGGTTAAATACAAAGAATGAAATTGCTGGGTCATGTGGTAAGCGTATTTTGATCTTTTTAAGAAATTGCTAGACTCTTTTCCAAAGCAGTATTCTCTTTAGCAGTGCATGAGAAGGCCAGTTGCTGCACAGCCTTGCTAACATTTCAACATATTATCCACTTGAGTGGTTGTGTAGTGATATATCACTGTGGGTTAAATCAGCATTTACCAGTGCACATGCTATTAGCCATTTCTATATCTTTAAAGTATTCAAAAAAATAAAATGTCCTTTCTTCATTTAAAACAACTGATCTTTTGAGTTGCAAGCATTCATTTTATGTTGTAGATACAAATTCCTTGTCAAATACATGTACTATGAATATTTTCACTTTGAAAGAGCAGATGTTGCACATTTTGATGAAGTTCAATCTGTCTTTTTTTTCTTTTTTAATTATTGGTGCTGTCTTTTGTACCTAAGAAATCTTTGTACCTAAGAAATCTTTGCCTGCCTCAAGATCACAAGGATTCTACTATATTTTCTTACAAACTTTATACTTTTAGCCTTATATTATGATCCATTTCAAGATAATGTTTGTCTATAGAGTCATTTTTTAAAAATATGGTATCCAGTTCCATTTACTGAAAAGATTATACTTTCCCTGTTATAGTACCTTAGTTTCTTAGTTGATGATCAAGTGAACATAAAAATACATGTTTATATAAATATGTAAGTACAGATTCTACATCTGTACTTTATTCTGCTTCATTGATCTGTTTCTGCTTATGCCTACCACACTGTAGTCTTGAAATCAGTTATGTATGTGCCCCAACTTTGTTATTCCTCTGCATGTCCATATAAATTTGATGGTTAGCTTGTCAAATTAAACAAAAAAAGTTCTGCTCAAATTTGGGAGAACTAGTATTTTGGCAGTATTGAGTCTGTCAATTCTTGATTGTGGAATAGCTTTTATTTGGGTCTTTCATTTCACTAGAGATTTATAGCTTTCAGTGTATCTATCTTGCATGTGTTTTGTCAGATTTTTCCCTAGATAGCTCATGTGTTTGGATGCCCAAGAAATTACCATTTCCACATTACTTGTTCCTTTTCATTTTAAATGCCTTTTTATTTGGGTTCATGTTTTCCTCAGATTTGAATGATTTGGGGCCATTATTTCTAAACTATGCATGCCTGGGACTCTCCCTCCCTCCCTCCCCCTTTTCCTATTGGAGTTCTCTAAGTTACCCAGAGAAGGCTGGGAGTGCCACCTGGGAGAGGTGCCCAGAGTTGGGCCTTCCTTTCTCCCGGTGGTGTGCTCTCTGACCCTCAACCATGCGCCGGTAGAGATGGCTCCATACCCCGAGGAGCTCCAGGACTGTCTTCTGAATGCGGCCTCCCCTGCTAACCCTGGCCGAGGTCCAGTTCTGGGGGACCCGCCTAACAAGAGGATCACTTCCGTCGTCCGCCTACATCAGATGAACGGAGATCAGGCTCCACACTAGTGGAAAGACGCTGATTTGGGGAGACCTACGTGGCTTGTATGTGATTATCACTAAATTTTTGCAATAGCCCTTTTTAGATACATTTTGTTATCATAGGACTGAAGAAATGGAGACCTGAAGAGGTTTAGTTGCCCGAGTCCACACCGCAGCTGAACCAGGGTGGAGTGAGGAATTTGAGGATTGAATTTCAGCACTGACTCCAGCGCGTGCTGACGGGAGAGGAAGGGGAGAGGGCGAGAGTTACAGGCGGTGCAGGGCAGTATGCGCTTTTCTTCTCTCAGACCTTATCAAGTCCTGCTTTCTCCTGCCTCCCCACGGCACCAAACATTCTGCCTTGAATTGAAATCAACACTGGCTCTGCTGGAACCCACGAACGTGGGACCGTCGCATTGTATTCACCTTCCACGTGCCGACCGGCCAGTACAAGTGAAACAGGGCACAGTGGGTGCCTTTTCCCTAGAGAGTCTTCAGAAGGAGAGGTGGGAAGACCCGGCTACCTGCCAGCACACGAAGAAACTACGAAGGGTCCCGCGGGCAGAGCCAGCAACTCCAGCTGCGCTCCGCCGGTGCCGACTATCCGCTCTAGCAAGGGGCACGTCTTCAGGACGCTAGTCGCCTGGGGCGTCTCTCCAGGAAGCGGCTTCGCCAGCTGGCGGAGCGATCGATTTTCTACAGCAGCGGAAGACACAGCTCAGTCTGCAAATCGTAACCGGGGGCTCGCGGGATCCGGACCCCAAGCCGGAGCCAGGCGAAGCGGACCTGGGCCGCGCGCGCTCCCGCGGGACGCGGAGGGGGCGGGCCCGGGGGCGGGGCCGGGGCGTCCGCTCCTCCCCCTCGCGGCCGGCCGGGCTGGCGGCGCCGAGCCCCCTGCGTGCGGCACATGGGGCGCCTGACAGAGGCAGCGGGCGGCGGCGCTCGGGCTGCGCGCTCGGCCGGGTCCCCTCCGGATCTCCTGCCCCTGTCACCCACGTCCCCGCGCTGCGCCGCCACCATGGTGTCCAGCGAGGAGGACGGCGCCAACGGCGGCGCCTCGGAGGCCAGCGACGAGAGGGAGGCCGCCGGCAGGAGAAGGCGCCTCGGCTTCTTGGCCACCGCCTGGCTCACCTTCTACAACATCGCCATGACCGCGGGGTAGGCGCGCCCCGGAGGTCCCTTTACACCGGGCTCGGGGGACCGGCTGACCGGCGGGAGCGCGGGGACGGCCGTGGGGGAGGGGCGCGGGGCGGGGGGGCCGGCGCGGCTCGCCGGGCATTGCCTAATACGGTGCCCGGCGCGGCGCGGGCCGGAGGTTAAGTATAGACCGGGGCAGGAATGCGGGGCCGACCCGCGGGGGAGGTGGATGCCTCCCGCCGCTGGTGAAGACGCACCGGGCTCCGGCCACCCGGAGCTGTCCCGCCGCGTTTCTTCGTGCTGCGAACCGTGGGCAGAATTTAACCTTTAATTTGATGTCAACTTAAAAAAAAATAAAAACACAAAAACACAGTATGTCCTAGAGTAGCTTCTTACTTGGGACAATTAAAAAAAAAAACAAAAAACAAAAAACACACCACCACGTTATAGGAGTATGGCACTAGTGTCCAGCATCTTTATGGCCTTATGCTCCTTTGCCGATAGTACCCTGTACTTTTATTTCTGGCTGGGAGCGTGACTTCTCAGTTGAGGTTGCACAATAATTATCTGTCTTCAAAGAGCCGTCAGAGTGACTTCTGTGTCAACTTTCAAAACCTGTTGGGAAAAATGCTTTCCCGTGTTCTAAATGTTACTGCCTTTTAAAAGTTATTTTCTCAACATTGCAGGAAACATTCACTTATACAAATGTGGGGAAAAGTTTAATATTTTCAACTTTCTTTGGGGCTTATGGAAAATGTGAATGAGAAAGATTTAATAGATCTTTTAGAACAGTATTGACTGTCTTACATGCTTAGGGTGTAATACAGAATGCCAGACACAGTTCATAAGAAGATATTTATTGAGGATTTACTATGTGCCAGGGACGGTGCTGGTTATTTTAGACATAGTTTATCTCATTTTTTAATCTTCTACAGTCCTGTGAGGGGTGCATACGATTGCATTTTATAGCTTAGGAAACTGAGGCATAAAGAAATACACAGCTGCCACCCTAGATTTAACCCTACATTTCCTGGCTCCAGAGCTGTGCCTCTTCATCCTCCTCCTTTCCTAAACTGTAATCTTGAAAGGAGAGAAAACCAATCAGATATTCAAAACAAATGGAGAACAGTTCAGTACCCCCCTCTGCACTGCTGGAGGGGCTGAAGGAATCTCTCTCCTGGCTGATAGGCTTATGTAGTTAGCCTTCTTTTTTTATTTTTTTGAGACAGAGTCTCATTTTATCACCCTGGGTAGAGTGCGCTGATGTCACAATTCACAGCAACCTCCAACTCCAGGGCGTAGGCGATTCTCTTGCCTTAGCCTCCTGAGTAGCTGGGACTACAGGCGCCCACCACAACGCAGGGCTTTTTTTTGTTGCAATTTGGACGGGCAGAGTTTGAACCCACTACCCTCTGTTTAAGGAGCCGGTGCCCTACCCACAGAACCACAGGCCCCGCCCCTCTACGTAGCCTTTTTGAAACACCTGCCATGTGTTACTGGTGCTTGTCCCTTTTCAGTTCAGTTCACTCTCCATTTTGAAGGCCAAGTTACATTTCAGAAATGATAATCAATGGGTAACTTCAGTTTAAAGCCTTCAGTGAGTGCCTGTCATCTCCACCCTCCAAGGCCCTTTGCAATATGCTCTCTGGTTCCGATTTCCACTCTTCCCTCAAAGCACCATGTATGTTCACAGCGCCCTTGGTCTTCGCTCAGTTCATTCTTTGTATAATTTCTCCTTATTCTTCCTGTAATTTCTAACCAAATCACCCCCTTTGAAATTTTCTACGTCTCCTACTTCACCTGGAGTAGAATTAAATGCTTTCTCTTTTGTGCTCTTGGACTTGGTTCCTCTTCTTCCTGGCATCAGAGCTTATCTAAACTTGTCTTTTTCTCTGCCTGCATGGAGAAGGTCCCTTGTTTTCTTAAGGCAGTGAGTGACAAGTGAGATGGAATCATCCATGTAACTAACTTTTGGGGGGCTTTCTAGATAAAGGTATTGAGATTTGAAGAAGGAGTAGGATTTGCAAACATAGAGGGTATGCATTTCAAGTGACATAAATTCTGGAAATAGGAATAAGAGGCAAGCCTGGTATATCTCTTAACTGAATTGGAGGATGGTGTTGGGAATAGGGGAAAGTAAGTTCGGAGAAGGTGTTGAAATTGGAACAAAGCCATATTCATTCAATGGGGTGGATAGCAGAGAATTCATCGAAGTTGTTTTTGTTCATTTAACTTGCTTTTTTTTTTTAATCAGAACTTTGGGTGTTTATTAATTTTTTGTAATTTTAGAACAAATTGGGTGTGATGTCTTCCATCTGTGTTTCCAGCTACTTGGAAGGCTGAGGCTGGAGAATTGCTTGACCCAGGAGTTCAAGAGCAGCCTGGGTAACAAGCAAGATCCCACCACACAAAAAAAGTTAAAACAATTAAATAATATTTAAGAAATATTCTACATTTTTACATAAATGTAAAAAAGAACTTGTCTAATTCTATAAGCCTGGCATAATATTTCATTTTTTTCTTATCCTTCATATGATACGGGTATCTAATCTCTTTCAAAGTTTTACTCAAAACTTTATTCTCAAAGAGCCTTCACCTAAGCCTTCTTCATCCAAAAGTTACCCTCATTCTAACACTTGTTATCTCCCTTGCTGGCTTTATTTTTCCCCCTTTCCGCTAACTGCCATACATCTGTACACTGTATTTTACAAATTTGTCATTGATTATTATCTGGTGTCCCTATTACAGTATAAACTGCTGGGAGCACTCATTTAATCAATCAATGAATGAATGAACACATATTTTAAAGCATTGTTACCATTTGTCCTCAGTTGTAAATTCTGTGTACCTTTTTGGATATAAACTTATTTTTACTAATTGTCCATCAGATATTTTTATATAGTTTTCATAATTATATTCTTCCACAGAGTGATTTTAATCTTGCCCCTAATCACATTTTTCTTTTGTTTCTGTTGAATTAGTGGTTTAGTATAAACTCCCAGGAGTAGAATTACATCTTTAAAGGATGTAAGGTTTCTGTGGCACTGCTCTTTCTCTCTCTTTGAGTGTGCTTTTCAACAGATACTTTTGAGTTTGCATGAATGCATTGTTCCAAATCGAGAGAGGGACATAAGCTAAATATTTTAGACCCTGTTTTTTTGTATAAGGCTTAAATAATAATTGCAATAAAAGAATGAGATGAGTGCTCAGCGGAGATGTCAGAGGACAGAAAGGCAGAGAGAATCAGAGAGAGGCTTGTGGGGGAGATCATAGCATTTACTCTGAGCTTTGAAGGATGAACAGGACCTAACAGGTGTGGATAAGGAAACAGGATGCGTTAAGGTGCAGAGATGTGAAATTGCTAGACATCTGTCTAGGCAATACAAGTGGTCCTGAAGGGGAAAATGAGGTGGAAATGAAAGCGGACAGGTCCCTTAAGCCATTGCACAGGGACTTACATGATTTGCTGACGTTTGGATTTTAATTTGTAAGTTGTACAGGAAGGTGCTAATTAAAGGCTATGTCTCACTTCTTTGTAGCTAGGGAACCCTAGACAAGTTACTTAACCTTTCTGATGCTTGGTTTTCTCACCTGCAAAATTGGAACAACACAACTACTTTGCTAGGTTATTAAAAGGAATAAAGAGATAATGGATATGAAGTTCTTATCAGGGTTACTGATGCCCAATGGACTTTAAGAGTGTTAATTCATATTCATAGTGGTTAATTTAAAATTGCATTTCCTGCAGAAAGAGAAATTCGTTAAGATCTTTTCACAGTATACTTAATAGTACTTAAAAAAAAAAAACCCTAAGTTCATTTCCCAAAATCTTAAATAAGAGCCATATATTTTTTATTGCCAAGGAGTATGTACAGGGTGGCCATAAAGTTCATGTGCAGTTTGAAATTGCACACGATTTTAAATTACACACGAACTTTATGGCCGCCCTGTATTTAATCCATCAGGACAAATCCATTGTATAGATCTACCACAAGTTGTTTATCCATTTATCTGTTGGTGCATGTTTGGGTTATTATAAATAAAGCTATGAACATTTGTGGACATATGCTTCTGTTTTTCTTTGCTAAATACCTATGAGTGGCAGGGCTGGGTAGATGGCAATCACATGTTAATATCTGAAGAAACTGCCAATTCTCCAAAGTAGTTGAATCATTTTACCTTCCCACTGGCAAATGAATAAGACTTCCAGCTGCTATACATCCCTGCTGGCTTTTATAATTTTAGACATTCCAGTAAGTATATTATTACATCATTGTGAATTTGATTTTCATTTCCCTAGTAGCTAATGAGGCAGAATATCTTTCCATGTGCTTACTTGTCAGTTGTATATCTTCTCTGATGATATAGATCCAAATCGTTTGCCCATTTTGTTTGCTTTAATGGGTTAGTTTCCTATTCCTGAGTGTTTAAGAGTTCTTTTTTTTTTTTTTTTTCAGACAGAGTCTCACTTTATTGCCCTCGGGTAGAGTGCTGTGGTGTCACAGCTCACAGCAACCTGCAACTCTTAGGCTCATGTGATTCTCTTGCCTCGCCTCGGCCACTGAAGTAGCTGGGATTACAGAAACCCACCACAACACCTGGCTAGTTTAGTAGAGACAGAGTCTCATTCTTGTTCAGGCTGGTCTTGAAATCCTGAACTCCTGAGCTCAAGTGATCCACCCGTCTGCACCTCCCAGAGTGGTAGAAGAGAGTTCTTTATACCGCCTGGATGAGATACGTGATTTGAAAACATTTGTTCCAGTTGGCTTTTCATTCTCTTAACAGTGTTCTCAGAGAGTAGATAGTCTTAATTCTTTTTTATTTCATTATTTGTTTATTTGGTGAGAGAGTCTCACTCTGTTGCTCCAGGTTAGAGTGCCATGGTATCAGCCTCTCTTATAGCAACCTCAAACTCCTGGGTTCAAGGGATCCTTCTGCCTCAGTCTCCTGAGTAGCTGGGACGTCAGGTGCTTGCCACAATGTACAACTAATTTTTCTGTTTTTAGTAGAGACAGGGTCTCGCTATTGCTCAGGCTGGTCTTGAACTCCAAGCTAAGCTTAAGTGATCCTCCTGCCTTGGCCTCCCAGAATGCTGGGGTGGTAGGTGTGAGCCACCGTGCCTGGCTTCTGATGGTCTTAATTCTAATGAAGTTCAGCTTATCAGGCTTTTTTCTTCTAGGAAGCTTTCAGCTTAACTCGTCATTAGGATGAGCATCTATGTGTACTCATTTGAAACACTCATTATTAGCCGCTAAACAAAACTTTTATAACTATAACTTTAGTCTAGGAAAGGCAGTTTACATGAACAATACAGATTGTATAAAAGTCAAAGACTGTCTTTCATACAAGTCTTCAAATGGATAAAAGAAGTATGAAGAAATGACAAATCAGAGTATCATCATTTTTCAATAATTACTGAAATAGTGGATCTAGGCGGTGATCATTGTAATTGTTGGTGTCATAAAAGAGAGGGACACCCAGAAGTTAATGACGTACTCCTTATAGAAGTGTCTTCCACAGCTTAGTAAAATCAAACAAGCATCTGATCGAACCCTTAGAATTAGCTACCAATTTACAGGAGATAGAGGAACAGAATGTGGTAAAAATGACAGATGGGTATTCAGTTTGCAAAATCCATACTGAGGGTTAACGCAAGACTAACCATTCAGTGTCCTCAACAGACAATTACAAAAGAGAGAATGAGGGAAGGAAGGACAGAAGGAGGTGGGGAAACACAATTTGAAAGAGTCATAAAAGGTGTACCAACTAATTACAGTGTATGAATCTTATTTCAATCGTGCTTTTAAAAAATTATTAGACAGGCTTGGCACCTGGCACAGTGGTTATGGCATCAGCCACATACACTGAGGCTGGCGGGTTCGAATCCAGCCCGGGCCAGCTAAGCAACAATGACAACTGCGATAGAAAAATGGCCGAGTGTTGTGGCAAGTGCCTGTAGTCCCAGCTACTTGGGAGGCTGAAGCAAGAGACTCTCTTAAGCCCAAGAGTTTGAGGTTGCTGTGAGTTGTGACTTCATGGCACTCTACCTAGAGTGACATAGTGAGACTGTGTTTCAAAAAAAAAAAAATTATTAGACAATTGAAGAAATTTATATGCTGGTTCTGTTTTGTGACATTAAGAAGTTATATTTTATACATGGCATAGTAGTAGTATGATCATGTTTATTCAAAAGAATCCTTTTGTAGATACATAATGAAACATTTAAGGATTGTGTTAGAGAATATCTTGAATGACTCAGAATAATAGGGGGGAGAGAAAATAAAGGGTAAATAAAACAAGATTGTCCATAAGTCTTAATAAGCTGGGTAGTGGCAGGAGGGGTATACTATATCATTTTCTATACCTTTGCATATGTTTGAAATTACTTGTATATAATAAAAGCTCAAAAGGCAGTGTTCAAATTTTTTTTTAAAGAAAGGGAGTGTATAGTGTAGATAACCAAGTTTTTTTGTTTTTTTTTTTGAGACAGAGTCTCAAGCTGTCACCCTGGGTAGAGTGCCGTGGCGGTTGGGACTACAGGCACCCACCACAATACCCCACTGTTTTTTTGTTGCAGTTGACATTGTTGTTTAAGCTGGCCCAGGCTGGGTTCGAACCCACTAGCCCAGGTGCATGTGGCCGGCACTGTAACCACTGTGCTATGGACACTGAGCCGATAACCAAGTTTTTCAAGGAAAAGGTGGTTGCCAGGATATTTCAGGAGAAAAAGCAGCCCTGGGAGACAGCGAGATAAAAGAAAATCCTCTTTGATAAGGTTTTTCATGGTCATTGCAGCCATTGTGGTGTGAGAGGATAGCCCCTGTGTTCAGTAATTCATGATATATTTTCCTAACGTTGCTCTATTCTGCTTTCACTTACTAACTTAAGAGTCCTCCGAGGCCAAAGCTGTGTCTTATTTGTCTGTAATTCCCCAGCATCTAGCTCAGTGCATGGCTTAGTAATGTATAGTAAATGTTGATCTTTAAGATGAACAAATAAGTGAATTACACAAACAAGCAAGAAATCTACATATAGGATGCATGGTTTGCTGTTTGTTATCCCTGAGAGAGTATTTTATCACAGACGGAGCTTATTTGTTGAGGTTCATTTAATCAATAGCCTTGGCATATTTTAAGAAACAAAACAATATCCCAGAAAAGCATTCCTAATTGCAGAAATTCTGATTGCTTTTGGAATATTTTTTGTTTGCTTTGTTCCTATTACTAAACTGACAGGTGAAGGAAGAACAAGGTTCGCTCAGTGTAGGGCCCTTAGAGAAACTGGTTGTTACCATTTGTCATCATGGTTTTGGGCGGTAAGCTCTGCTTGATTTAGATTGGCTCTGTTACAATGATAAAACAGATAAGAGGTTAGAATAGATGGTTTGATGCTCCTTTAAAACCCTTTCGCATTCCCTGAATGTGTTATATTTCTTTTATTTCCTACAGTTGAGTGAGGGTCACAGTCATAATATGGACTAAACTGTTGATAGTTGGTACAATACTGCCACCTATGGAGCAACAGTGGAACTTGCTATAATGCATGTTATAATGCCTGGATTTTTATATCATGTAATGCTGTTTTTAAAAGTAGAGAATTTAGGGCGGGTACACTGGCTCACACCTATAATCCTAGCATTCTGGGAAGCCGAGGTGGGTGGATTGCTTGAGCTCAGGAGTTCAAGATCAGCCTGAGCAAGAAGAAGACCTCTTCTCTACTAAAAAATAGTAGAGCACTGTGGCAGGCGCCTATAGTCCCAGCTACTTAGGAATCTGAGTCAAGAGGATCGCTTGAACCTAGGAGTTTCAGGTTGCTGTGAGCGATGATGTCATAGCATTTTAGTCTGGCTGATAGAGTGAGATTCTGTCTCAAAGGAAAAAAAAGTAGAAAACTTGCCTTCTAAATGAATCCTGTAATAAATTCATTAGTTGGTTAAGAGCTGCCTCTAAAACATATCTTTTGTAGGCATCTGATTTTATTTTTTCCCCAGAAAGGTAAATAACTGTATGGAAAATGTGAATGGGAACATCTTACTAAGCTTTTTTTTCACTTTTTTTTCCCTCTCTTATTAAACTTTTTCATGCTTATTGGAAGTATGTGAACTTCGAATTGAGAATAATGAAATCATAAAATATTAAGTCTGCAGGGAACCCAATACATTAAACTCTTCAGCACTCTGGGATCAGCCCAGCCATGAGTTCAGTGTCGGCTTTCCCATGAGATGAATCCATGTGTTATATCACAGTGATGCTGTGACTCAGTGCAGAGAGGACAGGTCTAGGGATCCAGAGTCCTCAGAGACCTAGAATAAGTAATGTCTCCACATCACCATTGTTTCATCTGGAAGAGTAGCTTATAAATGATCATAAAACCATTCAGTACAATGAGCATAGACTCCCCACATAACTTAAAATATGTATTTATAATGTAAGTATGAATTGCCGTAACTAACATCTCAGGAAACAGTATGTACTTAGGCGCAGACCAGGATAGCATAGGGGTTCAAGAGTACAGGCGCTGAGGTCAATAGTGGCTTCTGTCCCAGCAGACTGTCTGTGTGACTCTCCGCCTGTTTCCTCCACAGTGAAATGGGAAAATAGTAGACCCTTTCCTCATCTTAGGTTATTGTGAGGATTTAATGTGAATATGTAATGCGTTTGTTTTTTTTATTTAGAGATAGGGTCTTGCTCTGTCACCTGGACTAGAGTGCAATAGTGTCATAGCCTCTAAATCCTAGGCTCAAGTGATCCTCCTCCCTCAGTCTCCTGAGTATCTGGGACTACAGGTATGAGCCACCAACCTGGCTAATTTTTTATTTTTTGTAGAGATGGGGTCTAGCTACTTTTCCCAAGCTGGCCTTGAACTCTTGGCTTGAAGCAATCCTCTTGCCTCAGTCTCCCAAAGTGCTGGGATTAGAGGTGTGAACCACCATGCCTAGCCTGTAATACATTTAGAACAGAACCTAGAATATAGAAAACATCCTGAACACATTATTATCTTCATTTCCCATACACATTCACATTGTTGTATAACCTTCACTTCTTTCCATCCCCATTACTTTTCATCTTGAAAAACCAAAACTCTGTACTCTTTGAACACGACCTTCCCATTTCCCCCACTTGCCCCCATCTCCTGGGGACCACCATTCTACTTTCTGTCTTTATGAGTTTGGTAACTCTAGGTACCTCACATGACTAGGGTCATACCCTTTCGTGCCTGGCTTATTTCACTTAGCATAATGTGTTCAAGGCTTTTTGGTGTTGTAGCACGCATCAGAATTTCTTTCCTTTTTAAAGCTGAATGATATTCCATTGTTTGTATATACTTCCTTTTGTTTATCCCTCCAGTCACGGATGGACCCTTAGGGATACTTGTAGTGTTTAGCAGTTGCGAATGATGCTTCTGTGAACATGAACATACAGATCTGTGGTATTAGTGTTGGCAGAACTTTATAAAATATTTTTATTTCCTCTAGGTGGTTGGTTCTCGCTATTGCCATGGTACGTTTTTATATGGAGAAAGGAACACACAGAGGTTTATACAAAAATATTCAGAAGACACTGAAATTTTTCCAGACATTTGCTTTGCTTGAGGTAAGATTTTCATCATGCTGTTTTTCTGTAGCAGCATTTATTTGAACATTTTTTGGTTGTTGTTGAGCGAAATCAGTCTTATGTTGCTGATTACATAACCACCTAGGGATTTGTTTTAATACCAGCATGACAGGGATTGATGTTCTGTATTATTGACATGTGATTCCTTTCTGTTTGCTTACAGATAGTCCACTGTTTAATTGGTGAGTTTTGGCTTTAATTTTGCATTTTTGTTATAAATTGCCTTTAGGACAATAGTTAACTTGTTTTTCTCTTTAAGGAATTGTACCTACTTCTGTGATTGTGACTGGGGTCCAAGTGAGTTCAAGAATCTTCATGGTGTGGCTCATTACTCACAGCATAAAACCAGTAAGTCCTGTAAACTTGTCTGCCAGAACCTTCAAGAACACTTTTCACAATAGGGGAATCTAAAAGATTCACATTTGTATATTTCAGGGAGCAGAACCATTGGACCAAAAGGACTTGGGTTTGAATTATCCCACTAAATACATTGACTTAATGCTTAGTAGGATAACTTTGGAACATGAGCAGGACCAAATATCAGCATTTTATAGCCACAATATATTCTCCTCTGATGCTTTCCAGTTTTTAAAATTCATATTTTGGGCTCAGTGCCTGTGGCTCAACAGGCTAAGGCGCCAGCCACGTACACCTGAGCTGGTGGGTTCGAATCCATCCCAGACCCGCCAAACAACAATGACGGCTGCAACCAAAAAATGGCTGGGCGTTGTGGCGGGCGCCTGTAGTCCCAGCTACTTGGGAGGCAGAGGCAGGAGACTCGTTTGAGCCCAGGAATTGGAAGATGCTGTGAGCTGTGATGCCA
>CAUYON010035619.1:0-19918 GCA_963573935.1 Arctocebus calabarensis
TTTCATATAGTAAACGAGAAAATCTCATGAATGTTATGTCAATCAGGTTGATAAAAATATCTCAGATTGCATGTGAAGCCCGCACACTGTACCCCATGATTGAACTAATGTACACAGCTATGATTCAATTAAAAAAAAAAATCTGAAGGAATCACATTATCCACCTTCAAATTTTTTAGTCATAAAGGCTTCCTTTCTTCCTATGTTAACCAGTTTGATGAAAATATGTCAGATTGTATATGAAACTAGCACAGTGTACCCCATAATTGCATTAATGTACACAGCTATGATTTAATAATAATAATAAAACATATATAGGTAACCTAAAAAAATTCAAATGGTGGGTAGTGCCTATATGGCTCAAAGGAGTAGGGCACCAGCCCCTTATGCCAGAAGTGGCAGGCTCAAACCCAGCCCCGGCCAAAAACTGCAAAAAAAAATCAAATGTTTTGGGAGGAAAAAGACAGTTTTAATAGTCTGCTCTTATATATATAATTTTATAAGTACAAGGGGCTTACAAAGTGTTATCAATATTCTTTACAAGTTTTAATTTCAAATGTCCCTGTGTAGATTTAAAGTAGCTGTAATAATTCTTTAAAAAAAATAAATAATTCTTCATTTTCACAAGGTTATATTAACCAAACCAGCAAAATACTGGTATAAAGTCACTGGAATAGAACAGAGAACCCTAAAATAAAGTCATGTACTTACAAATGCATACAACAGGGAAAGGGCATGCTAGTCAATAAATGGCATATAAAAGTTATACAAAAAAAGGGGAGGGCAGCGCCTCTGACTCAGTGAATAGGGCGCCAGCCCCATATATCAAGAGTGGCGGGTTCAAACTCAGCCCTGGCCAAACTGCAACAAAAAAAGTAGCCTCATGTTGTAGCAGGCGCCGGTGGTCCCAGCTACTCAGGAGGCTGAGGCAGGAGTATTGCCAAAGCTCAGGAGTTGGAGGTTTCTGTGAGCTGTGATGCCACAGCACTCTACTGAAGGCAACAAAGCGAGACTCTGTCTCAAACAAACAAACAAAAAGAAACAATCCTGAGCACCCAACATATACAAAAGTTAACTCAAGGTGATTTAAAGACTTAAATACAAGACCTGAAATCATAAAATTCTAGAATAAAACCTCGGAAAAACTCTTCTGGACATTGCAAAGAATTTATGGTTAAGATCCCAAAAACAAATGCAATAAAAACAAAATTGAACAAGTAAATGTGACTTAATCAAACTAAAAAAACCTTCTCTATAGCAAAAGAAATAATTAACAAGGTAAATGGACAACGTACACAATGGTAAAACTATATTCTAACTATTCATCTGACAAGGGACTAATACTCAGAATCTACAAACAACTCAAAACAAATCAGAAAGAATAAACAACTCCATTAAAAAGCAGGCTAATGCCATAAAGAGACATTTTCCAAAAGAAGTTATACATATGGTCAAAAAACATATGGAAATATGCTCCACATCACTAATGATCGAGGAAATTCAAATTCAAACCACAATGAGATGCCACATTACCATAGTCAGAATGGCTATTATTTAAAAATAAAATATGTATCCATATATAGACATGTAGACATCTTGCATGGATGTTGTGTAAAGGAAACACTTACTCACACTGTTTTCGTATGAATACAAATTAGTACAACCTCTAAGGAAAACAGTATAGAATTTTTTCAAAGAGCTAAAAGTAAATTTACCATCTCATCCAAGAATCCTACTGCTAAGTACCCAGAAAAGAGGAAGTCATTATAACAAAAAGACACCTATATTCATATGTTTATCCCAGAACAATTTATAATTGTAAAGATGAAAAATCAACCTAAGTGCCCATCAACTAATGAGTGAATAAAGGAAATGTGATGTGTATATTCCAAGTTATACGATCCAGGCATAAAAAAGAATGAAATAATGTCTTTTGCAGTGATGTGATTGGAACTGCAGGCCGTTACCCTAGCGAAGCAACTCATAAATGAAAAACCAGATACCACAGGTTCTTGTTTATAAGTGGTAGCTAAGCTATGGGTATGCAGGGTCGTGAGGGATAGAATGGACACCAGAGACTTGGAAGAATGGAGGGAAGAGAGTGAGGGATGAAAAACTATCTCTCAAGTACCACGTGCACTGTGTGGGTGATGAGTGTACTAAAAGCCCAGATTTCACCACTATACAATACATGCATGTAATAATAATAAAAAAAAGACTTCTACCTCCTAAATTATTAAAATTTTAAAAATGCACTAAAAAAGATGAAAGTCAAAAGCAAAACTAAAACAGAAAAATAAAGTTAAAACAGAAATAGACCTACGGACACAATCTTAAAAATGTTATAGACATAAAGTCTTCCTTTTTTCCCCCTAATAATATAATTCTTCATTTTCACAACTGTGGATCATTGAGCCAACATTTGGACACGTTGCCTGGGGACAGTTTAGGAGGACAGATTACTAAGACTCTCCTCTTTTTTGGTGAAGAGAAAGTAGAAGGCTTCACAATGAGAATCTTGATAGGTAAATATGATAATTCTCAAAATATTGAGTTTGTCAAAACATCCTGTTCTTTGGTAAAATAGGGCTTTCCTGACACAAATATCCCTGACCTTGGGAAAGCATTTATGATTGCTATTCACAAAAGGATGTGTTTTTGTGTTTTTGTATGTGAAATAAGAGCAATGAGTGATGCTAGGAAATTGTGGGAACAATTCGTTTACGGGAGCTCTTCCAATATTCTAAAAAGCTCAAGTTGGCATTAGAGGATAACATGAGACTTTACCTTCACGCCACTTAAGTCTTAACAAAAGAAGAATAACAATTAATATAGGAAAAGGAATTTCTTTCAGAACACAGGAAACTGAGTCAGAGAAAAATCTGGGCCTCAGCTTCCAGTTCCCATTTTGGTGTGAATGAGGTCATTAGGAAGTGAGGTCAACATGAATGGCAAACTTTCATTTGAAAGGAAGATAGTGACGGTATGGGTGAATGCTGCCCTACATAATTCATCCAAGAATGTCACTGGTTCTTAAAGAGTCATAATTTAAAAAAAAAATAAAAATATGAACAAGTAAAATATCTAAAACCCAAACCAAACCATCTAATGGGGAATGATTTTAAACACACAGTAGAATTAAAATAACTCTCAAGACATTTTTTGTGCAGGAAATGAAGAAACAACTGCATGAATATAGACAAGAGTTTTGGAATCTGTAAGTTCAGATCTATAAGGGCATCTATAAGATGAGAGCCTTTCTGGATACACATTGATTGTGACTCAACTGGGGTCCTCTGAATTGGAAATGGGAAGTTAAATTTTATTTTTGTTTCTTAGTATAAACCATAAGCCCTGGCTAGAGAAAAATTTTCACCTAGTACTATGAAAAGATGTTTGGGTCAATGGAAAAACGGGATTTTCTTTATAATTATTCCGTTTGACAGTTAAATTTCCTGATTTATATTGTTTTTATATCAAGCCAATCTATACCGAGCCAAGAGTCATTTAAAATTATCATGACTTTTTTTGGTAACTAAAAGTAACTTTCAGTCCTTGGTAACCTATGAGGTCTATTTGTCTCTTTACAGTGAAAACAAGTCTTAAGGTCAAGTTCTGTCACACAGACATTTATTACCAAACAGGTGTGTGTATAACAACAGTTTATAATCTAGTGAGTAAACTTGAGAAGCAGCAACTCTGTGTTCATTTAAGTGCTTTGACAGCACATTACAAGAAAGTTCTACTCAGGACAAATGCAACAATGTTTTACTGGTAGCAGGCAGGCAACAGAGAATCCTAGGAATCTATGGATATGCATGAACCACTTGGGAATCTAAATTTAAAGTCCCATTCTGAAGCCTATACTCTACATTTGTTAGATTCTCATTCCCCACTTCATATAAGAGGGGATGCCTATAAACATCTAAGGTATAGGATAAAGTCAAATAATACAAAATTATGCATGCCATCCCATCTCTGTTGAAGTCCTCTAACATAAGTTACAAACACAGAAAACAACCCAAATGTCCCAAAACAAGAAAACCAGTAAACAAAATGTGATATATTTACATAATGGAATACCCAAAGAGGGGCAAAAAAAAAAAAAAGAACTGATATCTGAAACAACATAGATGAATCACAAAACATTATATTGAGCTAAAAGAAGTCATAAGAAATCGCACTTACAGTATGTACTTCCACGGACTTTTTAGGGATAGCAGTGTTCTATTCCTTGTTGAGAAAGTTAGCGACAATGATATATAGATCATTTTTGGCATTAATAAGCTAAAAAATATATACACATTTTTAGAAAGGGAAAAAACTGAATTAAAATTGTAATACTCAAAATACTACATATACCAAGAAGAAAAAATGAACACAAGTCACATTGAGCACCTCCTGTGAATGCAGAAGTCAAACATGACTTGAGTATTACAAATTTAATGCATTTTCTTCCTTTCTTAATATGTGTATGCATTTTTTTGTTACCCTCTGTATATGCCAAATATATTTGATTATTATGTATCCTAATCATACAGAGCAATCAAGTGTATTTTATATAATTATAACCTCAGCAAAAAATACAAACAAAATTACACATATCTACTTTCTAAAATAAAGACTAAAGGTAGCTTAGAGGTTACAGTATCATTAAGGAAGAATGTGTTCATTTGGTCTCTTGAAAGTGATAATAAAATTTCCCATGCTTTTATAAGCAATTCTAGCATGCCAGGCACTACACTAGCTGTTAATAATTGCTTTACAAATTCAAATCACTGAATTCTATCAACAACTTTATGAAGTTGGAATTGTCATCATTCCTATTTTGTCATAGAGGTTGAGTGTTTTGTACTATGTCTTAGCCTCATTAGTGACAGTGTTGGCCGTGCGGCCGGATGTCTTTGTTGAACTCCGGAGTATTTTTGCTTAAACTTCAGGCCAAGGCTGCTATTTTCTTTTTCTTTTTCTTTCTTTCTTTCTGTTTTTTTTTTTTTTTTAGACAGAGCCTCAAGCTGTCACCCTGGATAGAGTGCCATGGCATCACAGCTCACAGTAACCACAAACTCCTGGGCTCAAGCAATTCTGCTGCCTCTGCCTCACAAGTAGCTAGGACTACAGGCTACCCGCCACAATGTCCAGCTATTTTTTGGTTGCAGTCATCATTGTTGTTTGGCGGGCCCAGGCTGGATTCAAACCCACCAGCTCAGATGTACATGGCTGGCACCTTAGCCGCTTGAGCCACAGGCGACAAGCCCTTTTTCTTTATTTTTTTAAGACTTTTTCTAATACCATCGTCAGAGATCTGCATGATTTCTATGCTGCTGAAAGTAAAAGAAGGAATTTATCAGGCAGGGAAAGGTTATTAAAAAGTAAACCAAGAAGGCTCGGCGCCTGTGGCTCAACGGGCTTAGGTGCCAGCCACGTACACCTGAGCTGACAGGTTCAAATCCAGCCCAGGCCTGCCAAATAACAATGACAGCTGCAACCAAAAAATGGCCAGGCATTGTGGCGGTTACCTGTAGTCCCAGGTACTTGGGAGGCGGAGGCAGAAGACTTGCTTGAGCCCAGGAATTGGAGGTTGCTGTGAGCTGTGATACCACTGCACTCTACCCAGGGTGACAGCTTGAGGTTCTGTCTCAAAAAAAAAAAAAAAAAAAAGTAAACCAAGAGATGGAGTAAAGGGCAAAGGTAGAAAAGAATGAGATTGATTTCCAGGGATAGAAACTCACAAAATCAATGCTATTTCATAGGCGTCCAGAAGAATTTAATTGCTGTCAACCTCAAATTAAAATTATCAAACAAATTCCTTCCCTCCATCCTCTACAACATTAAAATAAATAACTTCTCTTGCCAATTTGGGATTGCTAGAGTTTTTTTTTAATTATCATTTAGAAGGAAGTCAATTCTGGTAGAAGATGAGTTTCTATTTGTAAGATTATAAATCACCAATAGCATATTCAGTTAAATGGGTTACCTTATTTTACCCTGCTTCATTTTAATTCCAGTTTTTCTCTGTCTGAAGATATTTTACTGAAGAAACAGTCTTAAAAATTTTAGTTAGGGCAGCAACCATAGCTCAGTGAGTAGGGTGCTGGCCCCATACACCGAGGCTGGCAGGTTCAAACCTGACCCAGGCCAGCTAAACAACAATGACAAATGCAACAACAACAATAATAAAAAGTAGCCGGGCATTGTGGCAGGTGCGTGTAGTCCCAGCTATTTAGGAGGCTGAGGCATGAGAATCACGTAAGCCAAAGAGTTTGAAGTTGCTGTGAGCTGTGATGTCACAGAACACTAAACAGGGTGACAGTTTGAGACTGTCTCAAAATAAAAAAAAAAAGAAAGAAAAAGCTTTAGTTAATATTATATGTCAGTACATAAAAGTAAAATCAATGAGGTTCACTTTTTATTTTTTTTCTAAGTAGGTCAAATTTTTTCTTAAAAAATAGAGCACAGGAAAATTCCAAATAAAGGAACAATTTCATCATTTCCTTTATTTTGTCTCACTTCATATTTATTAAACCAGCTTCATTCTGAATGACTTAGCAAGAAATTAAACAGACAAGCACACTGCTTAAACTGGCCCTGGCTTGTTCCACACTGTGTGAACTGATGGCAAACTTTAAGTGTATAGCTTGGCTCCAAAATTCTTTAAGGAGTATATTATAACTAGGATGCTACAGAGCGAGCATACATTTGTAATGATTTTGAGAATGTATTTTCAAAGGGTTTGAGTTTTATTGCCAGGCTGGAACCAAGCATTATTGCCTTTCTCTGCTTTCTGTTCCATATTCCTCATTTTTGTGTGCACAAATCAAGTGCTTGCACCATATCTACAGTGTTCTGAATAATTCTATATCCATAGGGAAAACTGGACAGTATTAGGAACTTTGTCTATCTCCCTCCATAAGCAGTGTTAAGCTGACAATTTATGTCTGCAGGTGGCTGCTTGCAAATGAAATTAGGCCCTGCACTTAATTAGCTGGTCAAAAATTGTAAGACCAGGAATTTTCCACCTGCAAGAAAAATGGGCAACTTAAGTCAGAGGAAGTAAAATATATGGCCAGGTGCACAGGCCTTGGTAGCCAGTGCTATTTAGTAAGGAGAAATATTGAAGCCTGAGTCCATCATGCTTAGATGGAGTTGCATTATCATGGGTTCATTAACAAGGATTTTTCTCAACAGGAAGAGAAACCCCATTTCCTGCTTGGGATTTCTGAAAAATACAGTGCTTAGTCTTTCCATAGTAAGGTTTTGCAGTTCAGTGGGAGCAACGTAGGCTTTGGGGAAAGACTGACTTAGATTCTGATTATATCTTGAAGATGTTAGCCCAGTAGTGGAGTCAGGACTTGGACATGGCTTGCTAGATATCAGTTTCATGCTTTTTCTTAACATATGTGATCCACGATTCAGAATGAAAAGAACGCTGTGTCACAGAAAATTAACATTTGAGACTTTGGCAAGTTTCAATCTGAGATAACTAACCTTCTAGAAAATACAACTTTGGAAAGACAGTTTGTATCATTTTGAAACAGCATCTTGGAAGATCTCTCTGGAATTATGAAATATCCCAAGACATCATTCTCAGGCACAATACAAAGAGTGTTTATTGTGGTTTGTGGATTCTTGACATTGCATGTTTCTGTTAGTTGAAAATAAAACTTGAAAAAGAACTGGAGTATTAATCTCAAATGATTCCTGATGTACATCAGGAGGATAACACAGGAGGCTTTGAGAAAGAATTAAGTTCTTCTGACATAGTAGCACGTTGGGAGAAAGTGGCCTCAGGGATAATGAAGACCTCGGAGGGATGAGTAAGAACAGGTGACTCACTGCACCACACACAGCCACACCCAGGATGCATGAGAGTCTGAATGGCAAGGGAGCTGGCATAGTTTAAGGCAGAGCAAATTTCAGACCTACTTCCATTAGAATAGTAGGTTATGAAGTGCTCTGTTATGGAAATATAGTACAGCATATCTTAGAGTTCAGTCTCAAGATTTAGATCGCCTAGCTTTGAATCCTTGTGCCATCAACTACTAACCAAATCTTTTCCAAGTAAACTGATCTTTTGAAGCCTCAAACAGACATATTTACAGTATCTCCCTTGAAGTTTCATTATGAAGGTTAAACGTGAAAATCCTCATAAAATGTTTGGTGGAGAATAAGTACTCAATATTTGCCAGCTGTTAGGATTAGATCTTGGAAATCACTTTCATTCTGGGCTTTGATCTGTAGCTTAGCAGACAAGAATATCCCTCTGTGGGATTCCAGCATGTTCTAAAAGATGGAAAAACAATGAAAAATGAATATTAAAAAAGGGAACACGAGGTCTTGGTCCAGTCCACATCAGTATGCATGGTTCTTCAAATAAGTTTATTCTTCTCTTATGTCTTTCTATTTATCCTTCAAGGTTCAACTCAGCTCAACCTGACATTGAGAAAACTTCCTCCCATTCAAGAAATCAGAGAATTAAATCCCTTTTTCTCTGAATTCCCAATACACATTGTGCTTACCTCTACTTGCAACAATTAGTTATTTATTCCTGGTTGGTGTTTTTGGATAATTGTATGACTCTCTCACCAGGTAATTTAGGAAATTCTTTTCTCTTTCTTTTTTCTGAGACAGTACCTCATTCTATTACCCAGGGTAGAGTTCCATGGCATCATAGCTCACAATGACCTCAAGCTCTTGACTGCAAATGATACTCTTTTGTCAGCCTCCCCCAGTAGTTGGTACTATGGGCATGCATCATAACACATGGCTAGTTTTTCTATTTTCAGTAGAGAAGGGGTCTCGCTCTTGCTCAGAGTGGTTTTGAACTCCTGAACTCAGGTGACAGACCTACCTCGGCCTCCCAGAGTGCTAGGATTACAGGCGTGAGCCACCGCACCCAGCCATTTAGGAAATCCTTAAAGGAATTATATCTAATTCTAAATAGAGTCTAATGTTTCTACCATACTAAATAATTCCATAAATTCCTATTTAATTGACATCAAGACCAGAAAAGATTTCCATATACAATAAAACACTAAATACACACATGTGTACAACAGACATATGTGTGTACAAGTACTCAACTGATTGTGTTTCTCCAACGTTCTCTCAAAAGTGAAAATGTACACACAGCCTTAATGCATAATACAATGCAATATTTGGAGGAAAACAATGCATTACTCTAATCAGTGAAAGATCCAGAGCTAGCTCCACCTTCTTCTAAATTAACTGTATCATTAAGAGGAAATTCCCATAGTTCTTTGTTGCGTCTGTTACAAATGAAAGGGAAAATAGAAATCTGCCTGCCAAATACAGATTTAATCACAAATTTACTTGCAATTGCAAATATATTTTTAAAATCTTTTTTTCCCACAAAAGGCATTGTCACAAGCCAATAGAACTAGCTTAGGATCCTCTCACACAAATAAATCTTTTAGAGAAATCATTTTGAATTTTTTTTTTATTTTGAATTTTAGTTGCTTGTAAGTGGTCATTCAAATTTGTCATCAAAACTTTGAGCTCTTTAATGAATCTCTACAAATTCCCAAACTATTTTTTATATATGGGCAAGCAATCTTCCTCATGTTTCTGCCACTATTGGATCAAGGAAGCTGTCCAAACAAGAAATTTAGGTCAGGAGATTGGAAAATACTTCAAATTATTTCTGTCTTTCTGGTTCCCTGTACCTGTCTCTTTGTCTTTGTCTCCGTTTTTCTCTCACCCACATACACTCAAATACCTCATTTCAGTGCATAGAGTGATTCAAAGTGTACTGCCAATCACCACCAAAATAGCCCTTTCTCTTGCTATGTAAAAGGAATTTAGGTTATTTTTTAAACGCCCGTGTTTAGATCTAGAATGACTTTTTTTTAGTCTTAGAGGCACAATAATCAATTCCTTTAAGAGAGAAAAATGTGTTTTTCCCAAATCTGTTGCACAGAAAAGATAAGGCAACTTCTCCCTAGGGAGATGGGAAGAACAAACAGTGTTGTCAACACAGGAAGGCTGCTGCAGAGGTGGACACATCCCCCTGCCACCCTGATTAGAGAAAGCCAGGAAGTAAGGGCGGTTTGCTTGGGAACTACCATGGGAACCTTGCTGCAGCCCCGAGGGGGCAGAGGGGAAACAAGCACATCTGGGAAAAGCTGTGATTCCAACATGGCATTCCTCTCCCATTCACCACAGCACGATCTCTTTCTGAATCTGACTGCAAAGGCAAGGAATAAGCCAGCATGCCTGCTGTCCCAGGGACAGAACTGGAGAGTGGGCCAAGGGAAGCAGACAAAGATTTAAGACAGGAAGAAAAACCATGCAACTGAATTCAGACTGTCTCCAGGGAAAATGAATTCCAATTGTAAGGTTTGTGCTGTATCAGTTGAGCTAAGCAGAAACTATGTTTCCTAGGATTACCATCCCTGCATGATTTCAGATTAGCATGGGTCACAAGGAACATGTAGATGGCATTGGGAAAGCGGAAGGTAAACATCAAACATTCCTTTAAAGCTCTAAAGAGTACTCCATGCACGCAGGGCGCCAACACTGCTGCAGCTAATGCACGTGACTGCTGTTTTTTGACTCATCTTGGTGACACTGGACAGAGGCCAGGAACACAGCTCCTGCAGCTTTCCCCAGATCTCTTCCTGAGGTACCCAGGTTCCTGGGTCAGGTGCACATCTGGCAATGTGACGAAGCATGCTACCTTCTCCTACACGTCACTCACGTCATCGAAGTTGGAGGCTTCAAGGCAGGGACTGATGAGGTTCCAGTTTGCTCTTGTAAGTCCAACCTGTCCTCGGAACTCCAAACTTCCACTTTCTTTTCTCTCCCATACTTCATGTCTGTTTTTCCTTCTTTTTCTTTTCTTTTATTATTTATTTATTTATTTATTTTGAGACAGAGTCTCACTTTGTCACCCTAGGTAGAGTGCTGTGAGTTCACAGCTTACGGCAACCTGATACTTTTGGGCCCAAGCAATCTTTTGCCTCAGCTTCCCGAGTAGTTGGCTCTATAGGTGCCCACCACAGTGCCTGGCTATTTTTAGAGACAGGTTCTCACTCTTGTTCAGGCTGGTCTTCAGCTCAAGCAATCCACCCACCTCAGCCTCCCAGAGTGCCGAGATTACAGACATGAGCTGCCACGCCCAGCTGTTTTTTCTTCTTGATTGCCATTCCTCTTGAGTTCAGGTTCCAGAGCCAGACATGGAAACAGCAGGCACATGTCAACTGTTGAGCCAGCTCCTGCAGTTGCGGGAATTCAGATCTCTGTAATGCTTTAGTCACGGCTAGTGGTTCTGTTTCTTTGGTCAAACCCTAATGCTATCTGAATTCTAGAAGAGAACTCATCAGTTCTCCTGGTGCTAGGGTTGGCCTTGTTATTAACCAGATGATTTAATATAAGCAAGATGGAACAGTTGAGATTTCTGATGGCATTTTTATGAAAATACAATTGTGAAGTTGAAGAATGGGACAGATGCAGATGGCCTTAAACACTCATTCTGAAGCAATGAAAATGACAGTTGGAAACCTAGAGAATTTTGAATTAAATATTTCAATGAATCTATGTTCATTTTGTATGTTTAGACATATATATCCATGTACACATGTACTTGTTTACATAATATATAATTAAACAAGCAATATGTTATCTAGCAGACATCTCCATGGGACTTGCTGTTATAAAGAGATAATAGTATAAATAGCAAGTTGCCAAAGTAATACTGAAATGGGAATCTCTAATCCAGGCTGCCTTGAAGAAAATAACATTATTCCCTGTAATTCTGAGAAATAAAAATTATTGGTTACAATCTTTATCCTCCAACTCACTCCTAAAAGTATTTGAGACAAAATAAAATAACAAGATATTAAAAATGGAGGGAAAAATATAGCTAGAAATAGTGCAGATATGAACTGAATTTAAAAAAAGGTACAAATTCAAAAGCATGTACACAATTACCTCCTATGCAGTATATATAGTAAGTATCAGTAGTGGAAGGTTGTGACCTGAAAAGCTAATACAGTATTAGACTAAATAAATTAATATTTAATATCTTGAATGCAGAAACTGATAATTCAATTTTACTCTGCACTAATCAGGTATTAACTATAACATTTATTTAATTTATGTTTCCAAATCCAAACATATTTCAGACAATCAGAAGCATGTCTAATCCAAGACTGACAGAATTTTGAAAAGACTTAAAATCATATCTTGAGAAGAATAGTTGAAGAAATCAGGATTGTGTAGGCTTAGAGAAAAAATATTTTATGAGACAGGATAACCATTTTCGATCCTAAGGCACTCCTAAATAGATCTGGGAAAATTTGAAGTGTGTTACCTGGGGATAAACATAAATTCAAAGAACTAAATTAGAAAAAATAAGTAATATTCACATCCATAAAATAAAATGCTTTGGATAGTTTTGAGCAAAGCAAATTAATTGCTCTCTTTAAGCAATTAAGATTCTTCTTGAGAATGTGACAGAGAAGAGTCAAACCACTGGGTGTAAGATTGGAAAACATGATGTCAGTGGTTATTTCTTATCTGGATCTGTATCATAAACACACCACCTCATGACTGGAAGTACGTTCCTTTTCCAAAAAATACAGATCAAGTTTTTGCAATATGAGAAACAGAACAGAGCCGTAAACTCAGAAGACTGTCCTTCTTTCAGTGCTCTGCTCATTTTCTTGGGGACGTGACAAGAGAGAAGCCATGCCTGAAACATGCTTGGCCATCGGTGACATCCTCCTTAGTTCTCCCTGATTGCTTCTCTTGCCTTTTATTATCATTGCAATGTATACTTCCTCTCCCTACATGATAAGCCAGAGGTAGCCTGAACCAATTTTAGCACACAGTTAGGTTGGCATGTTTAAATCCACATGTAGATTTAAATTTTTAAAGTTAGTTTCCAATATTTACAAATAAGGAAAATTCGCACCAAATTCCAGATTGTCAGCTGCTCTTGAAAAACAGAAAGATCTGGGAATGCTGAACTCACATCTTGCATGACATTATCATCAGGGGAACTATATTTCATCTTCCCTCTTTAGGTGACACAGGGTCTCCAGTTCTTCGCCACTCCTAGTGTCTCATTCATTTACATCAGCTATCTGGCCTAGGTGAACTTGGAATCCCTGCAGGGTATTTTGAGGAAGGTGACTGGTAGACTTTTTTTTTTTAACTGAGAAATTTTAGTGAATGTGTATATGTATTCTTAAGAGTGTCTTAGCTGAGTTCCCTAGAGAACAGAGCTTGAGGCCAGGATTAAATGCTGATGCTTTCACTGGGAGGTGCAAATTGAGACAAGAGTACAGATATAGGAAAGTGAGATAGGAAATCATAGGAAGCGATTGATACGAGACGTATACCATTGCTGGGTATGACTCTCCACTCAGCAAGTACAAGCTCTCAGGCACATGTGATGTCTCACAGAAGATTGTACAAGAAACTGTGCTATCATAAGAGCAAGGAAGAGGGGTTGGGCTTCTTCCTAACCCCTGTTTCTTATTAGTCCAAGTCTGTCCCATGGGAAGTCAACCTCTCTGTGCTTCTGGGTTGTATGATCCTTTGGTGGCTTTGGTGATGCCAGGTTCCATATCCTAAAGCATTATCTCTTTCCCCTATTCCAGAAGGACAAGAGGGAGATGGAAATTTCAGGTATGTGACTGATAAGGCCAGCTGGATGGCAGGTAGCAGCTAAAAACAGTGTCAGTGAGCGCTTGGCTTCAGGTAGTAGAACTTATCGTGGACAGGTCTCAACGGGGTCAATCAGCCACCAAGGTGAAGTAAGCAGTGAGAATCAGTGGTAGTGTTATTGAGGCATCCTTTGGTAGGGTCAGCCCACCACGACCCACAGGTCCATCTGGCCTGTCTCCTGTCTTGTGTAACCCAGCAGCTAAGAATGCTTTTACATGTTTAAATAGTAGAAAAAATACCAAAGAAGGGTAGTATTTTAAAGGATACAATGTATATAAAATTCCAGTAAATCAGTTTCTATAAAGTTTTATTGGAACACAGTCATAGTCATTCATTTACCTATTGTCTATAGCCATCCTCTTGCTACTGAGTTGAGAAATTCCAAAAGAGACTAAAGATCATGTGGCCTGCAAAGCATAAAATATGTAGTAGTAAGCCCTTACAGAGAAAGTTCGCCTACCTCTGGTCTTGGGAAGCCTAGTAAGTGTATCTAAATCAAGAAGAAAAGGAAATATCCTCAGCAAAATCCGGTAAGACTATAATCACTCAAAATTATGTTAAAAGCTACAATTTACACGTGTCTACATGTGCCCTCACAACTGAATGTGATTGGAAACACATGTTTATCCCTCTGAAGAGCTTTTCATGGTTAATGTTCCCCGGTGTATTTCTGGAATCATCTACGAAAAAAACAAAGTAACTTTGACGGCTTTAACCCTAATAGTAATATTGGAACTCTATTCCCAATGAAAATAATCTCGGAGCATTATCCTTAGATATAAAAGAGCAAAAAGGAGAGTTAGTATTGTTGTTTTGTCAAATATGTAATTCAAGTCACATGTTTTGAATTATAAAACCTACTTAGGAAAAAAATACACACCCAGGGAAGATTTGAGACCCCTTCCGATGTGTGCATGAGCAGGTAAACCACTTACGTCATTTGAGGTGAGTAAAAGTCCAGAGTGTGCCAACACTGTACCAGGTAAGAGGCTATACAGCCATGTTAATAAGAGGCCTGGTTGTGCTAACAACTAGAGCAAGGAAGCAGTGTCTGTGATCAACTATACTAAGAACTCTGTGCAAGGCTGGGCACAGTGCTCACACCTGTAATCCTTGCACTCTGGGAGGCCAAGACAGGTGCATTACTTAAGCTCAGGACTTTGAGTCCATCCTGGGCAAGGATGAGACTCTGTCTCTACTAAAAATGAAAAAACTAGGCAGGTGCTCTGGCATGCAACTGTACTACCAGCTACATGGGAAGCTGAGGCAAGAGGACCACTTGAGCCCAAGAATTTGAGGTTACTGTGAGCAATGATGAAGCCATGGCACACTATCCAAGGCGACAGAGTGAGATTCTGTCTTAAAAAAAAAAAATCTGTGCAAAAAAATGTATTGAATATTTAAATATTTAGATGATAACTTTAGTTTGGGATTAACTAAACTTTATTTCCTCAAAAAACACCCACTGAGATCCCATTATGTGCAAGGCACTATGTGAGATGCTAATGATACTTAGCAAAAATGGGACACGGTTCCTGTGTTGGCACTCAGATATTATCAACCAACATTCTAGCCCCCATTGCCTGGATGCTGTGAACTATGTATTCCCTCCCAGAATAGCCTTTCTGGGGACCACGATTCTCAGAGGAACAGCGTCTATTATTGGCTCCACTTCCCAAGGCAGGCCTGACCTTTCATGGCAGCTGGAGAGCAGGAACTGATTTGCGTATGTGCTCCCGAACCAAGCAAGAGCAGAGGCTGTTTTCTTCAAGCGAAGGCTCAGCCTAGGCTCCCCGAGCTTTGGGTTGTCTCCTCTGCACAGCTGTCAAGGTAGCAGCTGGGAATGGAGCATTCTGCTGACAGTTCTAAAAATGGATTTTGTTTGGAAGTCTTACAGGACCTTGAGATATGAAGCTGGACTGGATTTATGTGCTTTATGAGCGGTTCGGTTCTTCCTAGCTGTTAGAACTGAGAGGGATGCCCGTTAACTTGACCAAGCCTGGGAAAGTGTCCCTTGGAAATAGCCACTTGAGGACACTCTGTCCACGATGAAATGTCCTCACTAGGGAATCCTACGGAACAGTGATTTTTAAAGTAGTTACATAGGAGCCAGCACAGTTTAGCAGGACGCAAATGCTCCTTGATTACTTTCTGCCATCCTTGGGCATCATTCGAGTCAAACGTGCATCTTTATTTACACAGCTCTGCTCGAAAGGCTCGTGTGAGCTGCACTTCTGGACAAACTGGAACAGGAGTTCTACCATTTAATGATCACTCAAAATACTAAAAGCATTCTATGGTATTATAAGAATTTTAAAGAGATACGGTAGTAAGGGAGAGCATTTGTTGATAATGGATTGAAGAAGTATAAAAAAGTTTCTACATAGAAGTAAAATTCTTTCTAGGAAACAAATTCTGTACCATTGTTGACTGCAGTTTCATGTATAACAGGAAAAGTTTGGGACACCCTGGGCTTTAGTGCTGCTATTTCTGAAGTGACAAAGAAGGGAAAACTGCCTGTTATAACTTTCTGAAAGCCACAAGACTTCCTGATACACAGTTGGCACACAATTATTAAATTTATTTTGACCCAAACTTAATCAAACTCTAATTTTCTATGATTGGTTATTTATTTGCATCCAGAATAATTTAGGGTAGATCCTTGTTTGAATTGGCCACTGTGTGTGGCCAGCTGCACTTAACTCTTATGCTTCGCTGACTTCATTCCCCTTCTGGGATCAACTGCAGGTCCCTATACTATAAGACAAAAATCGTGTGTAGACCAGGAGTGGTGGCTCACGTCTATAATCTGAGGCAGGTGGATTGCCTGAGCATATGAGTTAGAGACCAGCCTGACCAAGAGCAAGACCCCATCTCTAAACTTAAAAGAACTGGTCTGGCATCACAGCCCGTGTCTGTAGTCCTGGCTACACAGGAGACTAAGGCAAGAGAATCCCTAAAGTCAGGAGTTGAGGTTACTGTGAGCTATGATGCCACAACACATTACCCAGGGCAACCGAGTGAGACTCTGTCTCAAAATATATATATCTATATCATGTGTAGTCAAAATAACCTTAGAAAATCTCCCAAATTCCTCATAACTTCTGGCACATTTTAAGTCCAACTTAGTTCCATCCTTGACCCTGCTTTTACCCAGCATTAGAAGAAATCATGCCTTCTTTTGTTGAATGCCAGGGGAGATCATTAGCTTGCATTTACGGGCCATGTTATATATAAATATGTATATTATTTGAAACATTAGGATTATAATTAATACATCAATAGGTTCACACTATGGGAAGAATGCTCACTGCAGAGCTCACACTTATTTAGTGGAATGACAAGAGGAAACCAAGCTGATTTTCTCATTTTTTTTGCCGATCTCTATAGTTGGATTTTGTGTTAAATGCTTACATTAGGTAACTCTTCTATTCTTACTGTAAACCCAACATCTAGCCTAACCAAGTCAGAACAAGGAGTAAAGTGGAATTTATGTTGTGGAGACTGCTGGGACTCTGAGACTAGGCAGAATCTTCAAAGGCAGGAGGTTCCAACTGCAAGAGAAAGGAGGGTATTCAGACAGGAAATAATTTGTGATGGGGCTTGGGCACATGCCTCATGGAGATCCAGATTTCCTCTTCAGAGGATCCCAGCACTGGGTGGTTAAGGCTGTGACATTGGGCCTACTTTGAGCAGGAGGGTCTCTAACCCTAGAGGATATTGGGTGCAAGAGATGGATAGTCACCTGTGGGTTAATAGAAAGTCTTTAAGCGCATTGGAATAAAGCACTCCTCTGGCAGGCATGGCCCTGTACCAAGGGGCGCAGCTAGGCATCAGCATGTGGCCTGGATTCCTATCTTCCTCTGCCCACTCAGCCCAGTCCCTCTGTAGAATGCTCAAACTGTACGGCACTACACAGTGGCCCTGGTAAGACCAGCACACAGGAAAGCATGATGGTCAGGGTTTCTTATAATTCGCACACTCATTGAAGCTGGATTGATCTCAGAGCTTGGGGTGTCTTGGCAGGTGGGGGCGGCACAACTCTAAGGCAGCCAGCCAAGCCTCTCATGTGTACTGGGATCGAGAACAATCCTTTAATCCCACCAACAATCCCTGCAACAAGAAACACTGATTCTCCTTTAATTTAATTAGGAGACTGTTTTCTCATGAGTATTCTGCCTGATTTATGAATACCTATTGTTCAAAATGTAATTGCATATTCAATACCGCTCAGTGGAAGAGGGACCATTTGGGCTGGTACTGCTTGCTTTACATTTTTAAAATCCTTTGCTTAAAATTACATGATTCATTTCATGGCAATGCATAAACTCAAAGGCATTCCAGGAAGGACTGTGTATTATAGATATATAATTTTTAATAGTAGTTGTTAGCACCCCTGGAGAAGGTTGGTTCAAGCCAGACAGAACACAGCCAAGCTAATTCAAAAGGCATGAAATTTGAAGAGGTACTCAGGCAGGTGTCATCACCAGGCTCTCCAAAGTACCTGCAACCTTCAGACATTTAGGCAGAGAGAAGCACATCAAGTTTGAATGAATGAAACACTGAATAATACATTCAAGTATCATTACATAACAACGAGATTTTGTTTTCTATATCTTGTTATCTTCCAGATATTAAAACATATTTTAGAATAAATTCTGCTGGTTTGAGGGAAGTTGTGTAGATTCTGCCATTGAGGCAGGTTATTTCATTAGCCTTCATTGTGCCATTGAAAAGTGTATCTGTGAAATGCAGGTATGGGTGAGTTCAAAGGAAAGTCATAGCTTGATGTTCAATATCACTTGATCTTATTTTAACCCCAACATAATTTCTACCATTTTTCACCATTAACTCCCTAATTCCCACACCTTTCAGCTAGAAGGAACCAGTTACTCATTCTTCCCTATACATAACTATGCTGTTCCACACCCATGCCTTTGGTCATGTTATTTCTTTTCTGCCTCATTTCAGTTCCCAGGGCAACTGGAGCAATAAAAACGCCCAGTAGACTAACACTTATTTACAAATGTAACATTGTATTTGATAGAAAGTAAGGATACTGGCAGCATCTAAGCAACATCATCGTCTCTTTGCAGAGATCCACAACATTCAAATAATCAGTTACTTTTTCTCTCAGCTGTTCATCAACAAATATTCTCATAGCACCTATTATATGGTAGGATTGTTCTAGCCACTGGAGATGTAATAGTAAACGAAAACTATAACTTCATTCATGAAGGGTCCAAAATAGATCTCTTACTGTTTTACTCTGACAAATTCATCTGGTTTTTATTATATGTAATATTTTAAAAGACACAAAATTGTACAATTAGACCAAAATTATTCAATTAAAACCCAGAAAATATTTGTAGCTGCTCTTATGTTCATAATTTTTTTTTAAAGGAAGATGATATTCATACAACATTTTCTAACTTTCTAGTTCAATAGTTATATTGCTTCTCATTGTCTGTAGGATTACTGGTTGCATTTTTTAATTCTTTTATTTTTCTTTTGAGATAGGGTCTTACTATGTCACCCTAAGTAGAGTGCCTTGGCATCACAGCTTACAGCAACCTCAAACTCTAAGCGATTCTCTTGCCTCGGCCTCCCAAGTAGCTGGGACTACAGGCACCCACCATGATGCCTGGCTATTTTTCTGTTGGTGTAGTTGCCATTGTTGGTTTTAGCAGCCCCAGGGTGGGTTCAAAGCCATCAGGCCCAGTATATGTGGCCAGTGCCTTAAACACTGAGCTACAGGCACTGAGCCTGGTTGCATTATTTTCATTTAAAAACATGATTTAGAGGGGGAGGAGCCAAGATGGTGATCTGTAGCCAGCTTTCTGCAGAGGTTCCTGTCCAGAAGGAGAGTTAAAGGACAGAAACTCAGCAAGAAAGCCGATGGTGTCGAGCTGAGCCAAAAGAAAAGGTTGAAGAGCACACATCAACACTGCTGGGGCAACCTGAGACCCTGAGGACACAAACAAAAAGGTACAGAGCACATCACCAAGCGGACGGGAGGCTCCTCCACCATGAGAGAGGTTCGCAGTATACTCCATACCTCCATACAAACAAGCGAGCAGATTTCGGATGTCCTCCCACTCTACCCCACGGGAGAGACCCTCTAAAAACCAGACCTCCTTCCCCTACTAGGGTGCCGTGGTGCTCTCCAGCCAGGCATAAAACTGAATATACTTTTGAGCTGCAGGTTGGTGTTCCTGGTGTT